>JAWPHD010015633.1:0-10000 GCA_037043455.1 Cyrtodaria siliqua | reverse complement strand
AAAAGTTTGGTAGGTTTGCCACCACTAAATCTTTCCCCTACCCCCCAAAAGTAGGATATTGTGAACAGTTTTAGAAGGGTTTAACTTGTAAAATATTATTAATATACATAAAAACACTAACTTTGTAGCGTACGGCTATTATCAATTTTGATTTTAGTGGAATTTGTGGCATGTTTGAGAGTGTATACTCAACTAGAAATAGATAATATGCCACAAATTGATGGAATTTTACTAAGAAAACACTTTTTGGTGTGCAAATCTGAATATTGTACATATGCAAAGTCCTGCTGGTTACTAAAATGCATGTTATATTGATGTTTATTGAATTATTTTGATAATTTATCACATTTGTCAAGTATATTGCCAAGAAATATTATTTCATATGACAATTCAAATAGTGTAAATCTAAAGAAAAAAGTCTTTGAATTTGGTAAATTTCAATTTTTTCTATGCATCTTCAAATGTCCATATCTCGGTCAATGCTTGTTCGATTTGCACAAATTATGCATTTTTGATCATGATATATAGCTGAGAATATAAAAACTTTACATTTAAAAATTATGAACTTTTTGTGGTTCTCTTTAAGGTTACATTGCACCATTGCGTTTGTGCTTCCGTGGTGTATAGTCAAATAGTGCCTAATAAAAAACGTTTCCCTGCCTTACAAGTGATACAAAATGCATACTTTTGATTGCTTTTTGTTATTATTACCTATAATTCAGCCAAATGATGTATTGTGAACATTGATTAGTGTTTGTTTGAGGTATTTAATTATAATTGACATAGACAGTAAAGCGAAAGTAGAAATGGGGTAAATCTATCTGTGACGTGTCAAAATAGAACGTGACGTCATTCAACAGATTGGCTTGTTCTTACATGATACATGACCCCCTGTTTTTATGGCATTTTTATATTGGCGGACGCTCGATCGTTTGATTGATATGTGTTTTAAAATTGTCTACGGAGAAAAATGCGCATTTTTTATCTCTTGATATACATTCGTCCTATATAAAACAAAGAAGGAAAATCAATGGTGCAATGTAACCTGTAGCTTTACCCGTACTGCGCAGGCGCAGCCACAACGTTTTACCGTAGCTTAACGCAGTTGACCCTAATTTACCGTAGTTGCGCGTACTTAGGACGTAGTTTATACGTAGTGTAACGTAGTTACTCGTAGTTAGACGTAGTTTACCCTAGCCACTTTGCTCGCAGTTGAATGTAGTTGACCGTACTTACACGTAGTTCAACCTACTTAGACTTTCTATATTTCCTCTTTTTGCCAATTTTGAACCTAATTCGAACGTACTTCAACCTAGTTGACCGTAGTAACACTACGGCAGACTACGTTTGAAATGAACTACGGTCAACTACGTGCATGACCGTAAATGTGACCATGGCTTTAATTAAAGCCCATACGTATTATGTACAAACCTGACCCTGACTATTGTTCCATTATACAAGCACATACATACACATTATGTACAAACCTGGCTCCGACTATTTCCATTAATACAACCCTATGCATGAATCTAATGTACAAACCTGATCTGGATTTAAGCCCATACATATTACTTATGTACACAGCTGGCCCTGACTATTGTCACGTAGTACAAGCCCATGCATATACATAATGTACAAACCTGAACCTATATATTGTCCTTTAATTCACGCCCATATATATACCTTATGTACAAACCTGACTCTAACTATTGTAACATAATACAAGCCCATACATGTGTAAGAACGGAATATATGTGTAAGAATATATATGCGTAAGAACCGAATGTATATGTGTAAGAACGGAATATATATTTGTAAGAACTGAATATATATGCGTAAGAAATGATCATATATGCGTAAGAACGGAATATATATGCGTAAGAACGGAATATATATGCGTAAAACTGAATATTTATGTGTAAGAACTGAATATATATGAGTAAGAACTGAATATATATGCGTAAGAACAGAATATATATGCGTAAGAACGGAATATATATGTGTAAAAAGTGAATATATATGTGTAAGAACGGAATATATATGTGTAAGAACGGAATATATATGTGTAAGAACGGAATATATATGTGTAAGAAGTGAACATATATGTGTACGAACTGAATATATATGTGTAAGAACTCAATATATATGTGTAAGAACTGAATATATATGCGTAAGAACTGAATATATATGCGTAAGAACTGAATATATATGTGTAAGAACGGAATATATATGTGTAAGAACGGAATATATATGTGTAAGAACGCAATATATACGTGTAAGAACGGAATATATATGTGTAAGAACGGAATATGTATGCATTAGAACGGAATATATATGTGTAAGAACGGAATATATGTGTAAGAATATATATGCGTAAGAACGGAATATATATGTGTAAGAACGGAATATATATGCGTTAGAACGGAATATATATGTGTAAGAACGGAATTTATATGCGTAAGAACTGAATATATATGTGTAAGAACTGAATATTTATGCGTAAGATCTGAATATATATGCGTAACTGAATATATATGCGTAAAACTGAATATATATTAGAAAGAACGAAATATATATGCGTAAGAAAGGAATATATGTGTAAGAACGGAATATATATGTGTAAGAACGGAATATATATGTGTAAGAACGGAATATATATATGTAAGAATGGAATATATATGTGTAAGAACGGAATATATATGTGTAAGAACAGAATATATGTGTAGAAATATATATGTGTAAGAACTGAATATATATGCGTAAGAACTGAATAAATATGCGTAAGAACTGAACATATATGCGTAAGAACTGAACATATATGCGTAATAACTGAACATATATGCGAAAGAACTGAATACATATGCGTAAGAACTGAACATATATGCGTAAGAACGGAATATATATGCGTAAGAACGGAATATGTACGTGTATGAACGGAATACATATGTGTAAGAACGGAATATATATGTGTAAGAACGGAATATAAATGTGTAAGAACGGAATATTTATGTGTAAGAACTGAATATATATATGTAAGAACGGAATATATATGTGTAAGAACTGAATATATATGTGTAAGAACTGAATATATATGCGTAAGAACTGAATGTATATGCATAAGAACTGAATATATATGCGTAAGAACTCAATATATATGCGTAAGAACTGAATATATATGCGTAAGAACTGAATATATATGCGTAAGAACTGAATATATATGCGTAAGAACTGAATATATATGCGTAAAACTGAATATATATGTGTAAGAACTGAATATATATGCGTAAGAACTGAATATATATGCGTAAGGACAGAATATATATGCGTAAGAACGGAATATATATGTGTAAGAACGGAATATATATATGTAAGAATGGAATATATATGTGTAAGAACTGAATATATATGTGTAAGAACGGAATATATGTTTAAGTATATATATGCGTAAGAACTGAATATATATGCGTAAGAACTGAATATATATGCGTAAAACTGAATATATATGTGTAAGAACTGAATATATATGAGTAAGAACTGAATATATATGCGTAAAAACTGAATATATATGCGTAAGAACGGAATATATATGCGTAAGAACTGAATATATATGTGTAAGAACGGAATATATATGTGTAAGAACGGAATATTGATGTGTAAGAACGGAATATATGTGTAAGAATATATATGCGTAAGAACCGAATATATATGTGTAAGAACGGAATATATATGTGTAAGACCTGAATATATATGCGTAAGAACTGAACATATATGCGTAAGAACGGAATATATATGCGTAAGAACGGAATATATACGTGTAAGAACGGAATATATATGTGTAAGAACGGAATATATATGTTTAACAACTGAGTATATATGTGTAAGAACTGAATATATAAGTGTAAGAACTGAATATATATGCGTAAGAACGGAATATATATATGTAAGAACGGAATATATATGCGTAAGAACTGAATATATGTGTAAGAACTGGATATATATGTGTAAGAACTGAATATATATGCTTAAGAAATTAATATATATGCGTAAAACTGAATATATATGCGAAAGAACGGAATATATATGCGTAAGAACGGAATATATGTGTAAGAACGGAATATATATGTGTAAGAAAGGTAATATATATGTGTAAGAACGGAATATATATGTGTAAGAACAGAATATATATGTGTAAGTACGGAATATATAAATGTTAAAACGGAATATATATGTGTAAGAACTGAATATATATGTGTAAGAACTGAATATATATGTGTAAGAACTGAATATATATGTGTAAGAACTGAATATATATGCGTAAGAGCTGAATATATATGCGTAAGAACTGAACATATATGCGTAAAAACTGAATATATATGCGTAAGAACTGAATATATATGCGTAAGAAATGAATATATATGCGTAAGAACTGAATATATATGCGAAAGAACTGAATATTTATGCGTAAAACTGAATATATATGTGTAAGAACTGAATATATATGAGTAAGAACTGAATATATATGCGTAAAAACTGAATATATATGTTTAAGAACTTAATATATATGCGTAAGAACGGAATATATGTGTAAGAACGGAATATATATGTGTAAGAAAGGTAATATATATGTGTAAGAACGGAATATATATGTGTAAGAACAGAATATATATGTGTAAGTACGGAATATATAAATGTTAAAACGGAATATATATGTGTAAGAACTGAATATATATGTGTAAGAACTGAATATATATGCGTAAGAGCTGAATATATAGGCGTAAGAACTGAACATATATGCGTAAAAACTGAATATATATGCGTAAGAACTGAATATATATGCGTAAGAAATGAATATATATGCGTTAGAACTGAATATATATGCGTAAGAACTGAATATATATGCGTAAGAACTGAATATTTATGCGTAAAACTGAATATATATGTGTAAGAACTGAATATATATGAGTAAGAACTGAATATATATGCGTAAAAACTGAATATATATGCGTAAGAACGGAATATATATGCGTAAGAACGGAATATATATGTGTAAGAACGGAATATATATGTGTAAGAACGGAATATTGATGTGTAAGAACGGAATATATGTGTAAGAATATATATGCGTAAGAACCGAATATATATGTGTAAGAACGGAATATATATGTGTAAGTACTCAATATATATGCGTAAGAACTGAAAAAAAATGCGTAAGAACTGAACATATATGCGTAAGAACTGAACATATATGCGTAATAACTGAACATATATGCGAAAGAACTGAATACATATGCGTAAGAACTGAACATATATGCGTAAGAACGGAATATATATGCGTAAGAACGGAATATGTACGTGTATGAACGGAATACATATGTGTAAGAACGGAATATATATGTGTAAGAACGGAATATAAATGTGTAAGAACGGAATATTTATGTGTAAGAACTGAATATATATATGTAAGAACGGAATATATATGTGTAAGAACTGAATATATATGTGTAAGAACTGAATATATATGCGTAAGAACTGAATGTATATGCATAAGAACTGAATATATATGCGTAAGAACTCAATATATATGCGTAAGAACTGAATATATATGCGTAAGAACTGAATATATATGCGTAAGAACTGAATATATATGCGTAAAACTGAATGTATATGTGTAAGAACTGAATATATATGCGTAAGAACTGAATATATATGCGTAAGGACAGAATATATATGCGTAAGAACGGAATATATATGTGTAAGAACGGAATATATATATGTAAGAATGGAATATATATGTGTAAGAACTGAATATATATGCGTAAGAGCTGAATATATATGCGTAAGAACTGAACATATATGCGTAAAAACTGAATATATATGCGTAAGAACTGAATATATATGCGTAAGAAATGAATATATATGCGTTAGAACTGAATATATATGCGTAAGAACTGAATATATATGCGAAAGAACTGAATATTTATGCGTAAAACTGAATATATATGTGTAAGAACTGAATATATATGAGTAAGAACTGAATATATATGCGTAAAAACTGAATATATATGCGTAAGAACGGAATATATATGTGTAAGAACGGAATATATATGTGTAAGAACGGAATATATATGTGTAAGAACTGAATATATATGTGTAAGAACGGAATATATGTGTAAGTATTTATATGCGTAAGAACTGAATATATATGCGTAAGAACTGAATATATATGCGTAAAACTGAATATATATGTTTAAGAACTGAATATATATGCGTAAGAACGGAATATATGTGTAAGAACGGAATATATATGTGTAAGAAAGGTAATATATATGTGTAAGAACGGAATATATATGTGTAAGAACAGAATATATATGTGTAAGTACGGAATATATAAATGTTAAAACGGAATATATATGTGTAAGAACTGAATATATATGTGTAAGAACGGAATATATATTTAAGTATATATATGCGTAAGAACTGAATATATATGCGTAAGAACTGAATATATATGCGTAAAACTGAATATATATGTGTAAGAACTGAATATATATGAGTAAGAACTGAATATATATGCGTAAAAACTGAATATATATGCGTAAGAACGGAATATATATGAGTAAGAACGGAATATATATGTGTAAGAACGGAATATATATGTGTAAGAACGGAATATTGATGTGTAAGAACGGAATATATGTGTAAGAATATATATGCGTAAGAACCGAATATATATGTGTAAGAACGGAATATATATGTGTAAGACCTGAATATATATGCGTAAGAACTGAACATATATGCGTAAGAACGGAATATATATGCGTAAGAACGGAATATATACGTGTAAGAACGGAATATATATGTGTAAGAACGGAATATATATGTGTAACAACTGAGTATATATGTGTAAGAACTGAATATATAAGTGTAAGAACTGAATATATATGCGTAAGAACGGAATATATATATGTAAGAACGGAATATATATGCGTAAGAACTGAATATATGTGTAAGAACTGGATATATATGTGTAAGAACTGAATATATATGCTTAAGAAATTAATATATATGCGTAAAACTGAATATATATGCGAAAGAACGGAATATATATGCGTAAGAACGGAATATATGTGTAAGAACGGAATATATATGTGTAAGAAAGGTAATATATATGTGTAAGAACGGAATATATATGTGTAAGAACAGAATATATATGTGTAAGTACGGAATATATAAATGTTAAAACGGAATATATATGTGTAAGAACTGAATATATATGTGTAAGAACTGAATATATATGTGTAAGAACTGAATATATATGTGTAAGAACTGAATATATATGCGTAAGAGCTGAATATATATGCGTAAGAACTGAACATATATGCGTAAAAACTGAATATATATGCGTAAGAACTGAATATATATGCGTAAGAAATGAATATATATGCGTTAGAACTGAATATATATGCGTAAGAACTGAATATATATGCGTAAGAACTGAATATTTATGCGTAAAACTGAATATATATGTGTAAGAACTGAATATATATGAGTAAGAACTGAATATATATGCGTAAGAACTGAATATATATGAGTAAGAACTGAATATATATGCGTAAAAACTGAATATATATGCGTAAGAACGGAATATATATGTGTAAGAACGGAATATATATGTGTAAGAACGGAATATATATGTGTAAGAACTGAATATATATGTGTAAGAACGGAATATATGTGTAAGTATTTATATGCGTAAGAACTGAATATATATGCGTAAGAACTGAATATATATGCGTAAAACTGAATATATATGTTTAAGAACTGAATATATATGCGTAAGAACGGAATATATGTGTAAGAACGGAATATATATGTGTAAGAAAGGTAATATATATGTGTAAGAACGGAATATATATGTGTAAGAACAGAATATATATGTGTAAGTACGGAATATATAAATGTTAAAACGGAATATATATGTGTAAGAACTGAATATATATGTGTAAGAACTGAATATATATGCGTAAGAGCTGAATATATATGCGTAAGAACTGAACATATATGCGTAAAAACTGAATATATATGCGTAAGAACTGAATATATATGCGTAAGAAATGAATATATATGCGTTAGAACTGAATATATATGCGTAAGAACTGAATATATATGCGTAAGAACTGAATATTTATGCGTAAAACTGAATATATATGTGTAAGAACTGAATATATATGAGTAAGAACTGAATATATATGCGTAAAAACTGAATATATATGCGTAAGAACGGAATATATATGCGTAAGAACGGAATATATATGTGTAAGAACGGAATATATATGTGTAAGAACGGAATATTGATGTGTAAGAACGGAATATATGTGTAAGAATATATATGCGTAAGAACCGAATATATATGTGTAAGAACGGAATATATATGTGTAAGTACTCAATATATATGTGTAAGAACTGAATATATATGCATAAGAACTGAACATTTATGCGTAAGAACGGAATATATATGCGTAGGAACGGAATATGTACGTGTAAGAACGGAATATATATGTGTAAGAACTGAATATATATGTGTAAGAACTGAATATATATGCGTAAGAACGGAATATATAGATGTAAAAACGGAATATATATGCGTAAGAACTGAATATATATGTGTAAGAACTGGATATATATGTGTAAGAACTGAATATATATGCTTAATAAATGAAATTATATGCGTAAAACTGAATATATATGCGGAAGAACAGAATAAATATGCGTAAGAACGGAATATATGTATAAGAACGGAATATATATGTGTAAGAACTGAATATATATGTGTTAAAACGGAATATATATGTGTAAGAACTGAATATATATGTGTAAGAACTGAATATATATGTGTAAGAACTGAATATATATGAATAAGAACTGAATATATATGCGTAAGAACTGAATATATATGCGTAAAGACTGAATATATATGCGTAAGAACTGAATATATATGCGTAAGAACTGAATATATATGCGTAAGAAATGAATATATATGCGTAAGAACTGAATATATATGCGTAAGAACTGAATATATATGCGTAAGAACGGAATATATACGTGTAAGAACGGAATATATATGTGTAAGAACGGAATATATATGCGTAAGAACGGAATATATATGTGTAAAAACGGAATATATATGCGTAAGAACTGAATATATATGCGTAAGAACTTAATATATATGCGTAAGAACTGAATAAATATGCGTAAGAACTGAACATATATGCGTAAGAACTGAACATATATGCGTAATAACTGAACATATGCGTAAGAACTGAATATATATGCGTAAGAACTGAATATATGCGTAAGAACTGAATATATATGCGTAAGAACTGATTATGTATGCGTAAGAACTGAATATATATGCGTAAGAACTGAATATATATGCGTAAGAACTGAACATATATGCGTAAGAAATGACCATATGTGCGTAAGAACTGAATATATATGCGTAAGAACTGAATATATATCCGTAAGAACGGAATATATATGTGTAAGAACGGAATATGTATGTGTCAGAACTTAATATATATGTGTAAGAACTGAATATATATGTGTAAGAACTGAATATATATGTATAAGAACTGAATATATATGCGTAAGAACGGAATATATATGTGTAAGAACGGAATATATATGTGTAAGAACTGAATATATATGTGTAAGAACGGAATATATGTGTAAGAATTTATATGCGTAAGAACTGAATATATATGCGTAAGAACTGAATATATATGCGTAAAACTGAATATATTTGTGTAAGAACTGAATATATATGCGTAAGAACTGAATATATATGCGTAAGAACTGAATATATATGCGTAAGAACGGAATATATATGCGTAAGAACGGAATATATATGGTAAGAACGGAATATATATGTGTAAGAACGGAATATATATGTGTAAGTACGGAATATATATGTGTAAGAAGTGAATATATATGTGTAAGA
>JAWPHD010015632.1:0-54200 GCA_037043455.1 Cyrtodaria siliqua | reverse complement strand
GACAATCCGCCAAGTAGTTTCAGAGGAGTAGTCGCTACAAGTTTTTACTATATAACTCTATGTAAACAAAGATGGCCGCTGGCAGCCATGTTTAACGTTGAATCAAAACGATTTTTGACTAGGATCAACATCATGTAATGCTGATCATTTTAGAAAAAGTCCCATATCAATATCACTTATAGTTTTCAAGAAGTAGTCGCTACAAACTTATTTTTAAAAATCTATTTTTAGCTGTGACGGCCATCTTGAATTTCCGGCCGACCTGAAATTTTTCTAGGATCAATTAGACATCAAGAGCAACATTCCTGTAAAGTTTCATGACAATCCGCCAAGTAGTTTCAGAGTAGTCGCTACAAGTTTTTACTATATAACTCTATGTAAACAAAGATGGCCGCTGGCAGCCATGTTTAACGTTGAATCAAAACGATTTTTGACTAGGATCAACATCATGTCATGCTGATCATTTTAGAAAAAGTCCCATATCAATATCACTTATAGTTTTCAAGAAGAAGTCGCTACAAACTTGTATTTTAAAACTCTATTTTTAGCTTTGGCGGCCATCTTGGATTTCACATCAACATGAATTTTTGCTAGGATCAACTAGACTTTATGGGCAACATTTCTGTAAAGTTTCATGAATATCCATCCAGTAGTTTCAGCTGTGAAGTCGCTACAAATAAAAGTTTACGGACAGACAGACAGACAGACGGACAGACGGACAGACGGACAGACGGACAGACGGACGGACGGACGACGGACACCGCACCACGGCATAAGCTCCGCTGATCTCTGATCAGTTGAGCTAAAAAAAAATAATAAAAAAAAATAAAAAAAAATTAATCAAAAAAATATAAAATACAAAAGTGTGTTAGTAAAACACAATGCCCCCGTCAGTGCACTTATTCTACAGGCAAGGTTAAAGTTTTGTAACGGAGGTCACGGTGACCTTGACCTTTGACCTACTGACCTCAAAATGGGTGGGTCTTGTAGAAGTTGTCATGGGCAACCCGCATGTGAAGTTTGGTGATCCTAGGTGGAAGGGTTTGTGTTTTACAGGCAAGGTTAAAGTTATGTGACAGACAGAGAGACAGACAGACCAAAAACAATATGGCGCCGATTCATCATCGATGATGCGGGGGCATAAAAAAAAAAAAAAAAAAAAAAATAAACAAGATGTGTTCGTAAAACACAATGCCCCCGTCAGTGCACTTATTCTACAGGCAAGGTTAAAGTTTTGTAACGGAGGTCACGGTGACCTTGACCTTTGACCTACTGACCTCAAAATGGGTGGGTCTTGTAGAAGTTGTCACGGGCAACCCGCATGTGAAGTTTGGTGATCCTAGGTGGAAGGGTTCTCGTTGTACAGGCAAGGTTAAAGTTTTGTAACAGAGGTCAAGGTGACCTTGACCTTTGACCTACTGACCTAGAAATGGGTGGGTCTTGTAGAAGTTGTCATGGGCAACCCGCATGTGAAGTTTGGTGATCCTAGGTGGAAGGGTTTCTGTTTTACAGGCAAGGTTAAAGTTTTGTGACAGACAGAGAGACAGACCAAAAACAATATGCCCCGATTCATCATCGATGATGCGGGGGCATAAAAATAAAGACATTTAAGGGGACAAATTTGACCCCAGGGTGTCACTGTCCTCATTTGTTTTTGGGTTTTTTAATTTATTGTTTTTGATCGATTTTGAATTGAATGTTGTTTAGCGGCTCATCAACACAGTACAGGTTATTTAGAGCCGCCCCAGAGAGAGGGGAAGGATACGTAGAAATCCGGGGACCTGCCCTACTCTTATTATCGAATAGATTCCTATGGTTCTTTAACGTGCTCGGAGGATAGACCGATACAAGGGACCGCCTGGTTTACGTCCCCATCCAACGGACGAGGCTAAAGAAAAGTGTCTTGCACAAGAACACGATTTTGAACAGGCCCAAATGCCATTTGAAGCGGTCATTTCGGCCGGCGGCCGGTTCTTATTGAGAACCATGGAAGAGGTCTTTTATAGGCCTCTGTTATATAAGGTAAAAAAGCCCTGAACTTGTATCTTGTGTGCGATATTCACAAAATAAGCATCGCTGTCGTTCAAAATACAAATCATACCTTCACACAGACATTGATTCTGCATTCATGTTGTTGTGGGTTTGTAAAAAAGCAGAAATATTTTTTAAACGAAACAGATTTTAATGGTTATTTTCTAGTACGAAAACAAGTAGGAATATTATTAATTTATTTAGTTCACTTTTCATTCCGTACATTCAACATCCGTTAGGCTGCCTGTTTAAATGTACATTACACTGTCAGTGTATGAGGGACAAGTTTAACACGGTAATATGAGATATTGGTAGACCCTATGTAATTAAGATGTACATGATGCTCCTAGTGCAGTAATTACAAAAGGATAGGCAGATAAAACAAGAGGGCCATGATGGCCCTATATCGCTCACCTGAGTTAATTTGAACCAATACAAGAGGGCCAGGGCCAAGATGGCCCTAAAGCGATCAACTGAGTACTGGCACATTATCGAACTTCTTCGAAATCTTATGGTCATATACAATCTGTGCAAGTTTGGTTAAGATTGTTCAAGAAATGTGGGCTCTGTTGTGTATAACAACATTGATATAGACAGTTTAAGACACTGACAAAGTTTGGTAAAGATCAAATACAAAATGAAGGTGCTAGAGAGTAACACCTTGGGCAGAGCCAAATGTGACCCCAGGGCTACATGTAATATATGAGAGCTGTGTGCTTTGTGGTTTTAGAGAAGAAGATTTTTTAAGTTTTTCCCTATACAAGTCTATGTAAAACGTGATCCCTGGGGCGGGGCCAAATGTGCACCCAGGGTCACCATTTGAATAAACTTGGTAAAGGACCATAAGAGTATAGTAAATGCAAAATATTAAACCTCTGGCTCTTGTAGTTCCAGAGAAGAAGACTTTAATGTGTTTCCTATATAAGTCTATGTAAAACTGTGACCCCGGGGCGCAGCCAAGTTTGACACCAGGGTCACCATTTGAACAAAATTGGTAGAGGACCATGAGCTTATAGCAAAAGCAAAATATTAAACCTCTGGCTCTTGCAGTTTCAGAGAAGAAGATTTTTTTCAGTTTTTCCCTATACATGTCTATGTAAAACATGTGACCCTTGGGGCGGGGCCAAATGTAAGCCGAGAGTCACCATTTGAACAAACTTGGTAAAGGACCATAAGCTTATAGTAAATACAAAATATCAAACCTCTGGCTATTGTAGTTTCCGAGAAGATTTTTTAATTTTTTTCCTATATAAGTCTATGTAAAACTGTGACCCCCGGGGCGGGGACAAATTTGACCCCAGGTTCACCATTTGAACAAACTAAGAAGAGGACCATAAGCTGATGCTACATGTAATACATGAGAGCTCCGTGCCATGTGGTTCCAGAGAAGAAGATTTTTTTCAGATTTTCCCTATACAAGCCTATGTAAAACTGTGACCCCCGGAGGAGGGCCAAATGTGACCCCTGGGTCACCATTTGAACAAACTTGGTAGAGGACCATAAGCTTATAGCAAATACAAAATACTAAACCTCTGGCTCTTGCAGTTTCAGAGAAGAAGATTTTTAAAGTTTTTCCCTATACATATCTATGTTAAACATGTGACCCTTGGGGCGGGGCCAAATGTGACCCCAGGGTCACCATTTGAACAAACTTTGTAAAGGACCATAAGCTTATAGTAAATGCAAAATATCAAACCTCTGGCTCTTGCAGTTTCCGAGAAGAAGTTTTTAAAAAGAAAATCCTATATAAGTCTATGTAAAACTGTGACCCCCGGGGCGGGGACAAAATTGACCCCAGGGTCACCATTTGAACAAACTAAGTAGAGGACCATAAGCTGATGCTACATGTAATATATGAGAGCTCCGTGCCATGTGGTTCCAGAGAAGAAGATTTATTTCAGTTTTTCCCTATACAAGCCTATGTAAAACTGTGACCCCCGGGCGGGGCCAAATGTGACCCCTGGGTCACCATTTGAACAAACTTGGTAGAGAACCATAAGCTGATAGCAAATGCAAAATATTAAACCTCTGGCTTTTGCAGTTTCAGAGAAGAAGATTTTAAGTTTTTCCCTATACATGTCTATGTAAAACATGTGACCCTTGGGGCGGGGCCAAATGTGACCCTAGGGTCACCATTTGAACAAACTTGGTAAAGGACCATAAGCTTATAGTAAATGCAAAATATCAAACCTCTGGCTCTTGTAGTTTCCGAGAAGAAGATTTTAAAAAAAAATCCTGTATAAATCTATGTAAAACTGTGACCCCCGGGGCGGGGACAAATTTGACCCCAGGGTCACCATTGGAACAAACTTAGTAGAGAACCATAAGCTGATGCTACATGTAATACATGAGACCTCTGTGCCTTGTGGTTTCAGAGAAGAAGATTTTTAAAAGTTTTTTCCTATATGTCTATATGAGAAACATGCAAAATCTCAATATACAAACTTTGGACCCCCGGGGCACGGCCATTTTTTACCCCGGGGACTTCATTTTAACAAACTTGATAGTCTAGACGTAGGCGATCATTTTAAAAGAAAAACTGTTGAAATCTGTCCAGCGGTTCTTGAGAAGAAGATTTTTTAGGTTTCAACCATATATGGTAATGGCGGCCATCTTGGATGTCGCGCTGACCTAATTTTAACAAATCTAAAAAGCATTCATCTAAGGATCATCCACGTGAAGTTTGGTCAAAATTGGCCTTTCGGTTTCTGAGAAGAAGTCGTTTGAAGCAAAAGTTAACGACGACGGACGACGGACGAAGAGTGATCCCAATAGCTCACCTTTGAGCCTTCAGCTCAGGTGAGCTAAAAATGCATTAGGTCGAACACTTTTTTCTACTTAGACTACTTCAAATAAAAATAGAAATATGCATTAGGAAGTTTTTTCCTACTTTCACTTTCGTTATAGACAGCATGTAGATAAATCAGCAAGCTCATTTTTCTGTGTTGGAAATTGTTAGCATGGTATATGCCTAAATTTGACTGGTAGGTTCGTTTTCCTGTTAATAACTTTTTGAGATGTCAATTCTTCGAATAATTATCGAAAATTAGCCAAGGTCGAAGCAGATCTTGGATATATAATGGCAAACATGTTTCAAAACAAAAACACACCATTCCGTCATTGATCTCGGATTCATTCAGAACAAACACGGCATTCTGAAATAAAAGCATAAGCATTACGACATGCGTCGATAGTCTCTTTGCCCATCAAACAATGCCGTCAAATTGGTTCGATCGACTCGCCATTGTTTCACTTTAACATGTGGTAGTGAGCGAGAGTTGTTTTATTGGCTGATAAAAATACATTGGTTATTTGATTGGATAATACAGTACTAGGTCAAGTATTGCGTCATGATTTTTAATTCTTGAAGAAAAGATTACCTTGGGTCAATACGACGCACCGACCGAAATACAAAGAGACAACACCATTTCAGTAACTGATTTACACATTGATGTGTATTTCACACTAATCTGGTGCGTGACTTACTTCCTGCATAGAGGGGCTCGTTACGGGTGTATATTTCACACAGTATACAAATTATAAACACTGCTCGTCTTTATTTGAAGATTGGCACCCCAAACCTCCCTCGGCCAATCAAATTCTGATAAACTGTCAAGTGGGAGGGATTAAACAATCACGAACAACACAGGTGAGTTTTACGACACATCAGTAATGCTCTCGACGAAAACAACGGGTGGTTAATTCCTACACAATTATCGGCAAACTACACAGTGAAGGCAAATTTCCCTCGATTTTTTATCTAATGCTGAAACGTCCATCGGGCAAGTGACGGACAGCCAGATTTACGAAGGTCACCCAAAATCCACTTGTCCGGGCGTCGGGCAGCCATATTTCCGGAGCCCTGGTACTGATTGTTCCCACCAAGGTTCTTTGAAATCCGGCAAGAACTTCATTAGCACCTATGCATTATTTTGTAACCTCAACACATGATTATAGTTTGCAAGAATGGTTTTATAGTGGAATTTGGCGCTTGCGTTACTTTAACAGGGCTAAAACTCATTCAACCAGTATACAGTTAGCTTGATAGTGATAATCCAGTTTCCACCAAAACAACCACAGTACTCCAAACATATAGTTTTACATTGATTAGATGCAGAAACCAGACAGAATGTATCTAGGCTCGCGTTAACCATTCGCCAAATCGCCATAGGCGAAAAGAAACCCGAACTGGCGAATGAAAATCGTAAGAAATACATATCAAATTCGCCAGACATCGGCCGTCTGGTGAATCCAAATTTCCGACAGATTTTGTCTACAATCTCGGAAAATCCCGAATTCTAATACACAAAGTCTTTCACTGTCTATAAGCCACTACCCCGCTGGGTGTTGTTAGCTAATTAGCGACAATCAATTATCTGGACTGATAAACTAATTATCGCAGTGTTTATTGAAGACCGCAGTCAAATTGTCGATGTGCGATAGACTCCGCCCACTGTTCCGACTCTTGCTGTCAATCAACTGGTTTGAGACCCCGTAACAAGAGCCTGTATTTTTATATTTTCTTAATATATGCATGCATTCATTATGTCCTTTCTTAAATTTCAGTCGACAATTTTTAAAAATTAAAATAGCATTAAAGTAAATACAATTTTTAAAACTTTTTGGATATTTTACAGCTCCACTATTATAAGTAATTGTAAGCACTAAAGCAGAATGCATATGATGTGGACATATTGATACCATATACATGTAGGTTAATAACGCATACTTTTTTAACTAACTGTTGATGTGTACGCAAACGCAAAGTTTTAGCGCCTCCAATTCGTTAAAAAATATCTCGGCAAAAGTCTGGCTAAAGGAATTTTTAGGGCTTTAGCCAGATTTGGCTAAAGGGTTTGAAATCCTAGCGCTAGCCTAGTGTATGTTTAAATCTAGAATCTATGTAATTTTTTATGTAACCAGTCCAACTTGTCTGCCATTTACACTTTCAGCAGGCCACATCTATTATTTCTCTAATTCTAATACACCCGTACTATATAGCCTAGTTTAAAATATCTCGTTATATTGAACGATATATCACTGTTATTTGTGCAACGTTAGGAGAATAAGCATTGCGCATTGTAACATATGCAACGTTAGGAGAGCAAGCAAAGCAATGCGAAAGATTTCAGATGTGTGCGTTATTTTCACATTTTAGGGGTATTAGAATAGAAATAGAACATCGTATTCGGTGAATTATCTATAATATATCACGGTTTGTCGTTCAATTGTAAACAATAATTTCACTCGCTCTTCGGGCTCCAGAAATTATTGTTTACAATTGAACTCCAAACCACGATATATTAAACGATAATTCACAGTAAATGATGTTCTATTTCTGAAATAAAAACATTCTAGACCATTCTTATAACAACATAGCGTCACACTATCAGCTGATATAAAGCATAAAAATACAGTTCTGCATCTAGTTTCATTGCATAGGCACATAATTGAATTGAATTGGATTTTATAGTCGCACCAACAGCTAAGGTCATACGGCGACTTAACAGCTTCCACTGGTGGAGGAAGACCCCAGGTGCCCCTCCGGGCAATTTTCGTGCACGGGCGGGCACCTGGGTAGAACCGCCGATGTTCCGTAAGCCAGCTGGATAGCCTCCTCACATAAACATTCCTAGGCCCCTGAGGGATCGAACCTACAGCGGTGAGGGGCAAGTGATTGCAAGTCAGAGACTCTAACCACTGGCCACGGACGCCCCACGCATAGGCACATAAACGAGACTTTAACACATAGTAAAATTATAAACTTTCGCATATAACTTACAATAAATGGGTTATACTACGACGACACATTGCGTTGAATTGCTGAAAAAAAACACCCTGGCACCTATCACAGATACCAGTTTTAAAAAAAAAAGTCTTATATTCTATTAAATACTATTCTATTAAACAGTATTTAATAGAATATAAGATTTTTTTGTTGTTTTTTTAAACCGGTATCTGTGGCACCTATGCACAAAATATGGCGGGAAAATTACCTTCCAGGTTTTACTTTACTCACCAAATACAAACAACGCAAAACAGAAACGTCACTGTCATGTTTGTAAACGTACTGCAGTCTCATTTCTAACCATGCAGATTGTACAACAAATCAGTTTTGTCAACACGCACAGTAAAACTTGTTTTAACTAGTATAGGCCTATAGGTCATGCTCTGCAATCACAAAACAATAACAAACAATTCATCAAACTTGGTAGTATAGGCGTTGGCGATCATTTTAAGAAACTGGCAATATCTGCCTGGCGTTTCTGGAGAGGAAGATTTTTAATGTTTTCAACCATATATGGTTATAGCAGCCATGTCAAATGTCGCGCTCACCTAATTTTAACAAATCTAAAAAGCATTCATCCGAGGAACATCCTTGTGAAGATTGGCCAAACCTACTTTTAACAGAGGTTTCTGAGGAGGCCGTTTGAAGCAGAACTTTACGACACCGACTGTTCCCTAAAAGGTACATTTCACAGCGACAGAGGAAAGTGTTGTCTTTGGTTTTTGTTATTTAATTTGTTGTGACGCAAAAGGGGGAATGGGGAATATACTACTTCAAGGGTAAAGGGGTCGAATTGCGGCAAATATCTCCGGTAAAAGAGAGCAAGAATAGAATGAGCAGAACAACATTTCCTTACTGTTTTTCTGAAGACACTAACTTGCAATTGTACATGTCCTTTCTCGAAAGCGGCTAAGATAGCTCTGCGAAATGTCCTGCTTGATTACAGTGTAAGTGCACTGTGAAGTGTGTCAACGCCACAGTTATTGGATGTTTTACTGCACTTGCCAATTTCCATGAAAAATACCATGAATTCCTTAATGTAACAGTATCACTTATGTTCCAGATTTATACTAACCAAACACCACAAACAATAATTTATCACAAATTACCAAAGTGTGAAATACTAACCTGGCAAATGCCTTCAGCCACTGCAGCTGCCTGTTAACGCCTCAAGCGGGACACACAACAATGCAAGATATGTTTACACTGGATATAAGAAAACAAGAGGTCAATGACCTTGAAGCTCTACTGATAGATTTTTGATAGCTAGGTCAACATTCCCGTGAAGTTTCATGAAAATCGTGGCGGCCATCTTGAATTTCCGGCCGACCTAAAATTTTGCTAGGATCAATTAGACATCAAGAGCAACATTCCTGTGAAGTTTCATGAAAATCCGTCAAGTAGTTTCATAGGAGTAGTTGCTACAAGTTTTCATTATATAACTCTATGTAAACAAAGATGGCTGCTGGCGGCCATGTTTAATGTCAAATCAAAATAATTTTTGACAAGGATCAACGTCATGTCATACTGATCATTTTAGAAAAAGTCCCATATCAATATCACTTATAGTTTTAAAGAAGTAGTCGCTACAAACTTGTTTTTTGAAAATCTATTTTTAGCCGGGGCGGCCATCTTGAATTTCCGGCCGACCTGAAATTTTGCTAGGATCAATAAGACATCAAGAGCAACATTCCTGTGAAGTTTCTTAAAAATCCGTCAAGTAGTTTCAGAGGAGTAGTCGCTACAAGTTTTCATTATATATAACTGTATGTAAACAAAGATGGCCACTGGCAGCCATGTTTAACGTCGAATCAAAATAATGTTTGACTCATATAATCATCATGTCATGCTGATCATTTTAGAAAAAGTCCCATATCAATATCCCTTACAGTTTTCAAGAAGTCGCTAAAATTTATTTATTTTAAATCTATTTTTAGCCATGGCGGCCTTCTTGAACTTCCGGCCAGTCTGAATTTTTGCTAGGATCAATTAGACATCAAGAGCAACATTTCTGTGAAGTTTCATGAACATCCGTCAAGTAGTTTCAGAGGTGTAGTCGCTACAAGTTTTTACGATATAACTCTATGTAAACAAAGATGGCCACTGGCAGCCATTTTTTAACGTCGAATCAAAATAATGTTTGACTAGGATCAACATCATGTCATGCTGATCATTTTAGAAAAAGTCCCATATCAATATCACTTATAGTTTTCAAGAAGTAGTCGCAACAAACTTATTTTTTAAAAATCTATTTTTAGCTGTGGCGGCCATCTTAAATTTCTGGCCGTCCTGAAATTTTGCTAGGATCAATTAGACATCAACAGCAACATTCCTGTAAAGATTCATGAAAATCCGCCAAGTACTTTCAGAGGAGTAGTCGCTACAAGTTTTTACTATATAACTCTATGTAAACAAAGATGGCCACTGGCAGCCATGTTTAACGTCGAATCAAAACGATTTTTGACAAGGACCAACATCATGTCATGCTGATCATTTTAGAAAAAGTCCAATATCAATATCACTTATAGTTTTCAAGAAGTAGTCGCTACAAACTTGTATTTTAAAATTCTATTTTTAGCTTTGATGGCCATCTTGGATTTCACATCATCATGAATTTTTGCTAGGATCAACTAGACTTCATGGGCAACATTTCTGTAAAGTTTCATGAATATCAATCCAGTAGTTTCAGAGGAGAAGTCGCTACAAATAAAAGTTAACGGACAGACAGACGGACGACGGACGCCGCACCACGGCATAAGCTCCGCTGATCTCTGATCAGTTATGCTAAAAAAACACCATGTAAACATGTGTACAAGACATAATGGGAGGAAGTAAAGGAAGTTTAACATGGCAACACTATGTGTTTTTGTTAGGCATAAATCCACTGACTTGTACCTTAACCATAGAATAGAACAGAATTACTGTGAAAGTGAGGATACTAAATGCGTGTTTGTATGCCTCTTACGCCAATTGCACCACATGTAAGGTTATATATCATGTTGTTTCCCTCTTCACCCTTTTGCAAATGATATTGGTAGGCATCCTGAATGGTTAAAACAAAGAAACGGCTGAAGACTGTGTGAGAAGATTCGCACACAACTAGGACTACCAGTTTTTACAAAACCACAGCCTTAGCTCCACCGATACAAGGTCTACTTTATCCCATAATCGATACGCACATATTGACCTGACAGTCATTGATCGTGCAGTGTTCCCATTCACGCACATATGTGCGTGAATCACGCATGAAAACAAATAATCACGCACAGAAAACTGACCTCGTACGTGCATGCACGCACAGAAAAAATACAAGTCTGATAATAAGAAAGCATGACCGTCGGTAGATTTCCAAACTCTCGTCCACTTTGTCCGAATATTTTTTGAAAAATCAAAACGAAACTAAAACGCTTTGTTTACGAAAACATTATCCCGAGTAATTGCGTCAATTGCCCTATCCCTCTAGTGCATACTACGATGATTGGTTATGACGTCTTAAGCGCACGCGCTACCTAAATGAAAGTAGAGAAAACATCGACATCTCATTCTGGTGGTTTTGACTTATTTCTTTTTCAGATTTAGTAAGTATATTTAAAATTAAAATAAAAACTTAATAATAGAATAAATGAAGATCAAATAATTAATTCAAATCGTGTTTCGTCTCTCCCGTGTACTATTTATAGATGCGCAAACATGTTGACTGGTATTAAATTTTTACTTGAACGAAACTGTTGTCAACTGTGCTGTGTATTGTAATGCCTTCAGTAGCAAATAAAGTGTGTTGAAAGGTTTAACAATCTTAAAAAATCATAGTGTACCCCCTAAATTTGTAGTGTACCCCCAAAATTTAACAGTAGGGGGTACATGTACCCCCAGATGAAAAAGTCAGTGGGAACACTGTCGTGTAAGTTAAAATATATGTATCTCCATTGCTTACCACTTGCAAGTGAGAGATGATGTAGGGAAAGTCATAATGCCAAAATAAAACATCACAGGTTACTCCAGTGTAAAATACTAACCTGGGAGGTCTTCACTCACTGCTGGTTTTTTTCAACACCTGTAGCAGGACTCACACCAATGCAGGGTACGTGTACACTGAAAATACAATCCAAAACATCCTGTGAAAAAGGGCACACGGAATAAAGTTTGCTAAACCTTGGAAGGAAAACACATGGTAACAGTATCTGTTTTGTAAAATGTACCATTAATTCGAAGACTTGTGAAGATTGAAAAGCGCACGGTCTATTCAGCATGAACCACACAATGTCAAATTAGGGTATATTTCAATAACAACCACAAAGGAAAATGAGCCAGACAAAGCGGCTTCACATCTTGTGTGCCTCCACCATGGGCAATTGTAGGTGTTAATACATGAATGTCCATATAAGCCTCTACCATAGACAAATGAAGGTATTAATATATGAATGGCCATATAGGCAGGGTTTGAAATTTAACTTTACACATTTCAGTCGTCCCCAGTCACATTTACATGTAAAATTGATACAAAATACAAGATCTCTCTTGAAAGTGACATTACATTCAATCACATGCATTCCACCAATGAAAACAAGATGTGTTTTCTTTGACATTTACAATATGCTCACCAACGTCTTGACATTTTTTTCAGTCATAAGTTTTAAGCATGTAAAATTCATTTCTTTGTATATGACTTTTGCCTACATACGCATAACCGCCACTGGATTACTTTATATTTCAGTAAATTTATAAAACATTTTGTAACATATTATTGGTTTGTATAAACACAAAGTTCGTAGCTTAATAAGTGCAACCGTATGCTTTTATTTACCACCATCTAACCATCTAAACATAACGCTTTCTCTTTCATGGCTTTCCAAGTACTTTTATTTCCAAATAATAAATGGGTATTCTGCTATTTTGCCGCAAGCTAATCAAGAGGTGGCGACAAACTGTTTAATACATTATATCAGTCAACTTGTGACAAATATTGCCCAATATATGGGTCTGACACGAGTATGTATATAGAAATTAACCTGTCAAAATTAGAAGATAGTGCCCAGTCCTCCCCGACAATATAACACACAGGAGACGGTACTATTGCTTACACCGCCATTGCTTACCGGCATGCCATGCGCAAAAAACACTCAGATCACTCTTCAGCGACACCTGTCACACACCATCAAGCATGTGTGGCACGTCATTTTTCAACACATGTAGGGTTACATATCATGGACAATTTTCTGTGGTGGAGGCAGACCACATACTTTGTCTGGGTACAACCAGTACAAGACACCAGAGAGAATTATCCTTTTACATTTAAAGTGGAGTACGTGGCTCAGTGGTAGAGCACCGAACTTCATATCAAAAAGGTCGTGGGTTCGATCCTCGCCGTGGCCATGTCATTTATCCTTGAGCAAGATAATTAATACACATTGCTTAATACTGGTTCTACCCAGGGAACCTGCACATAATCGTCGAAAGGGGGTGTTGCAGTATCGGTAGATACATAGACACATGTAGGATCCAAGTCATTCTTTGAAAAAGGAGTCGCGCTCGTGGTCACCTTGCATCAAATGGAAGTCACTGAACTTCACTATTGTTTGTCAATGGAAATGTTCAATTCTATTCTGATAACAGTTGTCCTGTCGCTATGAAGACACTAAAAATACGACACTTTTGTACCACTCTTCAACGCATATATGCACAAATTCCAATTAAAACACATTATACTGTTACAGTTTAGCATATTACTTACAATACATGCGTTTAATACGACGATTCACTTCGCTGAATCGCTGAAACAAATTAACGAATGGGTATTCTGCTATTTTGCCACAAGCAAATCAAGAGGTGGCGACAAACTATTTAATACATTATGTCAGTCAACTTGTGACAAATATTGGCCAATTTATGGATCTGACACGAGTATGTATATAGAAATTAACCTGTCAAAATTAGAAGATAGTGCCCAGTCCTCCCCGACATTATAACACACAGGAGACGGTACTATTGCTTACACCGCCATTGCTTACCGGCATGCCATGCGCAAAAAACACACAGATCACTCTTCAGCGACACCTGTCACACACAATCAAGCATGTGTGGCACGTCATTTTTCAACACATGTAGGGATACATATCATGGACAATTTTCTGTGGTGGAGGCAGACCACATACTTTGTCTGGGTACAATCAGTACAAGAAATCAGAGAGAATTATCCTTTTACATTTAAAGTGGAGTACGTGGCTCAGCGGTAGAGCACCGAACTTCAGATCAAAAAGGTTGTGGGTTCGATCCTCGCCGTGGCCATGTCATTTATCCTTGAGCAAAATAATTAATACACATTGCTTAATACTGGTTCTACCCACGGAACCTGCACATAATCGTCGAAAGGGGGTGTTGCAGTATCGGTAGATACATAGATACATGTAGGATCCAAGTCATTCTTTGAGAAAGGAGTCGCGCTCGTGGTCACCTTGCATCAAATGGAAGTCACTGAACTTCACTATTGTTTCTCAATGGAAATATTCCATTCTATTCTGATAACAATTGTCCTGTCGCTATGAAGGCACTAAAAATACGACACTTTTGTACCACTCTTCAACGCATATACACACAAATTCCAAATAAAACACATTATACTGTTACAGTTTAGCATATTACTTACAATACATGCGTTTAATACGACGATTCACTTCGCTGAATCGCTGAAACAAATTAACGCGCCAAACAGGAAAAAAATGGCGGTAAATGAAAACATCCGAGGGTTTCCCGTTTTTACTTTAGTATAGCTACTTTCGGTTACCAAATGCGCAAACATCAACTACACATTTAAGGGGCATGTTTGTGGACACACTACCCTCCGACTTTTCACCCGTATATTTAATCATGGAAATTGATTGACAAACAAGTTATGTCATCAAGCGCAGTAAACTAGGTCACGCTATACAAACACGAAGTTGACAAACAATAACAAACCAGTCATCAACTGCGTCTGCACACTTTATTCATACGTACAACAGTCGACGGTGTCAACCCTCTCCACATTACAACACATATTCTACTTACGACAAAGTCTATACGCCTAATTGTACAACATCAACTGCTCTCTTTGATTTCATGTGTGCAAAAAAGATGGCCGCATCAGCATCAAAATAAATAAATATGAAACAGAGGCTATGACGTCAGGCTATTCCAACAATACATTACTTTCATGGAACGCCTCCCGAATATTGCGTTTTTGGACAGTGAGGTCTAAAGCAACTTTATTCTCAATATAAAACACACATATATCTATACAACACTTCCTTGGAATTTTATTAGAACAAAATGTATTTCACATCGACTCAAAACATTATACAGAAAGTGGAATTCACAATTTACTAACTCCATACACGAGGGGTACAGCAAATTCACGCTTCACTGTGCACTATATGCAGTATATGGAATCTCGAATTAGGTCAAACTCCATCACAGTAGTAGAGCGTTCAATGGTTTCCATACACAGTAATAGTTATCTGAATTTCTATATTCATGAATAATAACGCTCTATGAAAATTACAAGGTAATTGAATATTTAGTGTATTTGACCTTTTGACCCCTCCCCCACACCCCTACCAGCCCCTGAGGGTCCATGGGATCGGAGCCAAAAGTAATGTTGCTCTTGCACGCCGTCATCATATGGTGAAGTCATACCCTAAGTTTGGTTGAATTCCGTTCAGCGGTTTAGGAGGAGATGTGGTAACGGACGAACGGTAGACGGACAAACCAGGCGATTTTAATATATCTTTTTTTCGGAAACGTGGGTATAATTATATTAAAATTTAAAATTTAGATAGATAGTAAACATATAAACACGTTAACTGTCCAATTTGGATTTGTTATTGTACTCGTCAATGTTGTGGTGACAACCTGTATTGGAATCGACGCCTAAATGCGTCCTATACCGATTTTCAACACAGCATTGACATGTACAATAACACTCCATATTGGCCAGTTCTCCGTATAATAACCCTATAATGTCAACTGTTTGCACCATTGCAAAATAATGGCACATGTTACAATGGCGCTGGAACTTACTCGTGCCAGTGTGCCAGATGGACAGGCAGAAATTGTGTCACAGGTACAGTAAACTTACTGATGATCAGCTAAAGAGCTGGGATAAAATACAAACTTTAATAAACACTGGATACACTGTAATTTGTAGAATGCATATGTTTTGCATAGAAATAATTAAAGGTAGACAAGGACATTTTGTTATCTGTTACCTGCCAATCATCGTTATACTATGTTGTTTGTTTTCTGTTAACAGCCAATACTGTTCGTACTATGATGTTTGTTTTGTAGACATTGATGAATGTCTCCGAGTGCTGTCGTGCCTAAATTACGGGACGTGTTTCAATACGGAAGGCTCCTTTTACTGCGAGTGCGCCCCAGGATGGTCAGGACCAAACTGTGTACAGGATGGCGACGAATGCGCGGAGCTGCAGTGCCAAAACGGCGGCACATGTATGAATACACCTGGCTCATACAGGTGTATATGTGCTTTTGAATGGACTGGTCCATTGTGCGATATAGGTAATATAAAGAGTTTTAAACTAGATACTATTTTTGCCACAATTAGGTTAGGAATACGTAAATTCCAAGCCCCAATCTAAGAGATACATGAAAACAAATATCAGATATTGATAAAACTCCTATCTGTATAAGCTCATTATAGAAATATTCGGAAAGATTAATATTGTTTTGATATAAAATAATGTCTCATGATGTCTTAGTAAAGGTATCAGATTTTACTAAGAGGTCATGTATGACAGATACAAGAAATTGCGTGTGGCCCAAGTTGACAGTTTATTCCTTGGAAAAGAGCTATATCTTCCATTTTATTGATTTTGAAGCATATTTTGTCAATAAACTCGATAAGATCAAACAGTAAAACAGTACTCGTGGAACTATGTTATAATGTTACCACATAATAAGCCAACGTGTTTCATACGTGTTGTAATACCATTTTGTCTATTTTGAAGCATATTTTGTTAATAAAATGAAGTGTGCGACTCGATAAGGTCAAACAGTAAAACAGAACTCGTGGAACTATGTCATAATGGTACCATATAATAAGACAACGTGTCTCATACGTGTCGGTCGTAATTGAGAAAGTATCGATTCTTTCGGATGACAGGATGTATACAGTACTGGTTCTACCCAGGAATAAGTGGGTCGTCTGCTTTCACCACAAAACATCGACCGCTAAAATGTGCTTAAAATGACGTTTAACACAAACTGAAACTATCACTGAAGGGGATGAATACCGCCGCTTTTTTGCTGTAGTTGATGAGGATGAGAAAAATCTAGAAGAATAAATGTCTAAAATATCTGTTAATTTTTTAATGCGAAAAAACATTCCAAATAAAACAAAGGTTCATAATTCTGTTTAAAATAAAACGCTCAGAATCAAAAAAAAAAAAGTAATGCAGAGACACATCATATCATCTCGTGTGAACTGTATATCAAGTGTAATAACACTCCATGAAAACATTTTAAGTAAAAGCCATATAAAGTTCATTATAGAGTGAAAACTTCTAAGTCAAATAAAGGGCAATAATTCTGTAATAAATTAGGCACCAACAATGTGTGATATAGAGGGACATAAGGTCATCTGTTGTTATATGTGTACATGAAGTTTGGGAACAATCAAACATTCGAAAATGTTTGAAAAAAAAAGTGTTAACAGGTCATTATATAATATGAGAGTGGACAATTCTAAGTCAAACAAAGGGCCATAATTCTGTAATAAATACGGACAACGTGATTCCTATATAGTATAAAAACAAACAAACGTGTCGTAGGAGCTTTAAAGTGGGTTGTGAAAATGTTCTAGGTTCATTCTGCATATTTTTAACTCGAAATGAATGGAGTGTGCATCAAGAATGCTCTTTTTTGACCTTTTGGCAACGAATGATTTTTACACATGTTGGTGCGCCTTAAAACCTTATTTTAGGTCAACAGAGTTTGATCGCTTTTGAGATTTTAATGGCAGAATATAAGACCTCAAAGCCATTTAGCCAAATTCAGGTATATTTTTAAGCGGTCTCGGAAAGTAAACCATTAATTACAAAAAAAGTATGAAAGGAGAAATTTGGATATCGTCAAACACGATAAATACAAAAAATATTGCATTCTCGGTTTGATTGAGACTGTTCGTGAACGGTAGTGGAGTGTACTAGCTACCCTTCACGCCCTCTAGCCCCAGGTTAAGCAGAACTCAATATTTAAAATGCCAATAGTACAGAAATTTGAGTCATCCCAAAGATGGTATGCATATGACGGTGAACATGGAACCTCAATGCAGTATTTTCACACCATTCCATGGCCAGTGGCGTATGGTCCCAGTTTCTGACAAAAAGCGTTGCCCTAAAGGAAAAAAAAATGGGCGAAAAAAAAAAAATGGAATTTATCTGGAAGCAGAGGTTATGAAGTTATTACAGGTAACAGTCAAAAGACTAAATTGAAAAGAAGGCAACATATCCTAAGGTTGATTAAACAATACTCCGAACCTTTAAAGGCTGGAGTCACATTACGTGGTCCGAGTATTAACTTTCATACCCCATCCAAACCGTTCTCCAAGAAGATGAACGGGGTTGGCTGGGATATGAAATAAAACCTCAATTTCGGCTTTAGAAAGTTAGCATATTAAAACATTTAATAAATCATTTTAAACAAGTTATCACATTTTTTTCAGGATTTTTATTTTTAAACGTGTTTTATTGTCGAAAGAACCGTTTTTAAATACTGCTAATATAAGCTTTCTCATCAATTAATGGAATTAATACGGGAACACGTAATGAGTGGAACCATCTATTCGAATTCAAGTAAGAAACCAAAAGTATTTGCGAATGTACCACCGATATATGTAAACAAACGTGTCGTAGGAGCATTTAAGTGGGTTGCGAAAAGGTTTTAGTTTCATGCTGCATGTTTTTAACTCGATATGAATGTATCTTCATTTTCAGCCCACTATGTTTATACTATGTTGTTTGTTTTCTGCTACCAGCCAAAATTATTATACTTATGTTGTTTGTTGTGTAGACATTATACAATTATTGCCTTTTGATGAGGTCGATACATGGTTTTATCGACCCGAGAAAAGGCATATATATGCCTTTTCTCGGGTCGATAAAACCATATATGCCTTTTCTGGGGTCGATAAAACCATGTATAGACCGAATTCAAAAGGCAACAATAGTTTTATTATAAAATCAAAAAATTAAAGAACTTTACCGCCGTAAATGTTGCCCATTTAGTATTATCGGCTTCTCCGTTTTCTATTATTTTCCTTTTTTCATCAGTATAAAACAAACCTGTCGGCTGACATTTTGTTGATCCCGATGACGTCATTATATTGTACATTCGTGCCTATTCACGTTCGCTCGCGCATTTTTATTTTAGAAAGGCTTTCAGTCAATAAGAAAAGTCGATATACATTTCTCAGGTCAATACGTCTTTTTAGCAGGAATCATGTGACCAGCCTTGATCCAATAGAATTTCTTTAATTTTTGATTTTATAATAAAAATGAATGTCTCCTAGGGCTGTGCCTACATGACGGGACGTGTTTCAATACGGAAGGCTCCTTTTACGGCTCCTTTTAGGCCGTGGGCTGCTACCCAAATGTTGACATGGTACCACTCAAGCTTGGAAATTCTAATATGCATTTTCGGAAAGGTTAATGTCGTACGCTTTTTTTAAGCCAGGAAAGTGTTTTTAGCTCGGTAGCTTAAGTGTGTAAAACTATCGTTTTATAAAGGGAGGTAATTTTTAAGAAAATGTTCTAAATTGATATAAAAATGGATGCATGGCATGGATTAACTCCACCATTTTTTTTAATTTGTGTATTTGATTGCATTCAAAATGGTTACGTAAGTCATGTAACATATAACAGTTCAATAGTTCAACCCTTAAAAACGTATAAAAACAAATGAAAGCAAACATTTAACCATTTTAAGCATTAAACGCACATTCTATCGAAAGAAGGTAAAGATAACCAAACAAATCAGAATATATTTATCCTTTATAAGCAAATTACATGTGAATATAGTTTTTTAGATTCTATATATACGAAATAATATAAAAGTGTGACCTCTCTGTAATAAAGGTGTTGCTATAAAGGGAGATAATAAAGTACTTTTAAATTTTAAATTAAAAAAATTGAGCTAACATTAAAAAATGATTCACAGAAATGTTACAATTCAAAGTTCCATTTTATTTGTCTTTGTGTCACCTTCGTAGAATGGCATACAGGTAGGGATCGCTTTGTCCGTAGTCTGTCTTAATTCATCGTCTTCGTCTGTCCGTGACGCTTTAACCTGCAACATGAACTTGATCATAACCTAAAAAGGATTTAACCTATGTTCATGAAACTTCATAAATATCTTCATCTCACCCCAAGGAAAGTCGTTACACATGTATAATAACTGTGTCCTTAATTTCAAAAAGTTATGCCCCTTTCCATTAAACGTTTACCTGCCAGCTGACCTAGTTCAAAACGTTATATAAGCACATGACCGCCTACAAAAGTGTTCTGTAGTTATTTATTTAACAAGCATATGTGATTATCAGCCCTTGATTCCATCATTGAATTATATACTATGGTTAAATTCACCTTCACACTGAAAATATGTATAGGATAATTGTAAAAGTACACCAGTGTTAAAAAAAGAAAAATATTCTTATTCTTATATTATATCCCATGTGCCTTCAATACACAAATGATACACATGAAAACCGTGCACTTACATTGTAAACTGAAACATGTGTTATGGTGAAATGTTCGGATGCACAGTTTATTAGATTTGTTATTTGGTTTGGACCAATTCTGTTCGAATATAGACATGCTAACTGGTTTGTTTGGCAATGTTTCTATGCAAAATAGTCACTCAGTTCTGTTTAACACATCCACAAATATAGTTGCCGGTTATAAAACATTTACAGAGAAAATCCGTCAATGTCATCATACTATAACATTGAGATTATTTTGAAACCACATGTCATTGAAAGAATATCTTTGCTTTTTTACAATGGTGCACTTTCAAATTTGGATGATGTGATAACATGGCTTATTTATTTAGAAATGACTTCTCGCCTGCCCTCGCTGGATAAATGGAACTATTTATTTGACATTGAAAATAAAATAAAAAGTTAGAATACAATTTCGTCATACTTTTCGGATATAAAGGGCACAATTTCAGTGATATAAGTATTTTTTCTGATAGTATCTTCACGTAAATAATATTGAATTACTGTCATGTACTTTATGGTTGACATTGCTCATGCCTAAAGTAAGCATTTGGTTGAACATTTCACTTGACCATACCCCATCCATTTAGGAGGTTGTTTTTATATAAAGATGGCAGATCAATAATCTTAAATATACAGCAGCTAACGTGTGTTACACGTGATGCAAGTATACAAAGGCAGTGTTGCAAATAGGTTTGAAAGACTAGCACGGCAGTCTTTGCTTCAGTTCTTGGGAGTAGGAAATCGTTCTTAAACGAAAACGACTGATTTACAAAGTAGTTTGAGTATATGCCTGCTGAAAGAAAAGTATAATCTAGATACCGCTAAGGCAATAGGACAGAGCATTCTGAAAGACATGTTTTAAAAGACGGTAGTTAAATATTAGTTTATACAGCAGGTTGTCTAAATGGGCACACAGTCTATAGTAAAAACTGGTGGTGAGATTTGTCAATCCAATCCTCAACGCAGTAGGATGGGCATACAACAAGCCATTGCAATGTGACCCTGGAATAATTATCAAATGGATATCAGTTAATAATAATCCATTGTCTCATTCCACCGGATTGTTGTATGTCCATCCTATAGCGTTGTGGATTCAACTGGTCAGCTCTTGATGAGCAGTATTCTCCATACATATGCAGCAGCAGTACAACATTTGCGTCCATACCACCACGTGCAAATAAGGACCTCGGAAAGTCTTACATACCTTTAGAATAGGAATGGTACACCTTGGACTTTGTTATAAGGCCTGTTATAATAGATGACCCATCTGTTCCTTTATAATTTCTGAATATTATCAAGTATCTTGCGAAACTTACTTTACACTGTACTTGCAGAAGGCATAGACTTCCCTGTATTGTAACATGGTGTGAATGCAGGGGACCCCTGCGAAATGGACCTCGGTCAACCATGATTTAACCATGGTCAACCATTGTTAACCATGGTCTGTATACCTTGGTTTAACCATGGTTGACCATGGTTTGCCATATGTGTTAAACGGAACTACCATGGTCAACCATGGTGTTAATGTAACCATGGTTGACCAATGTGACAAACCATGGTCGACCAAGGTGACAAACCATGGTCGACCAAGGTGACAAACCATGGTCGACCAAGGTCAAACCATGGTCAACCAAGGTCAAACCATGGTCTACCAAGGTCAAACCATGGTCGACCATGCTCATACCATAGTTGACTAAGGTTAAACCATGGTTAAGAAAGGTCACCATGGTTATAAACCATGGTCGACCAGGGTTATAATACCACGTTCGACCAGGGTATAATAACTAAACAAAAAACTAAGGTTTTCTGATCTAATACAACACATCTAATACAACACGATAAATAGCACTAATATTGCACCATCTACTTCTTGCACAGAAGAAATTTTAGTGGTCAATTCCATTGTTTTAAGTCTTGCCCCAGTGAAAATGTACACTGAAATTTCAGCGAAATAACATTGAAATTTACTGAACGAATTGGGCAAAATAACAGTGAAATCTCGGTGAAATGTCACACTGGAATTTAACTGAAATTGTAGTGAAATTTCACTGAAAGAATTGGGCAAAATAAAAGTGAGTTTCAGTGAAATCTTGTTGAAATTACAGCAGAATTGGTCAATTTTAATATCAGTGAAATCTCAATGAAATTTCACCAACAATACAACAGTTCAAGAACAATTCACAAATATATAACCTTCAGTCTACATCACTTAGAAGACCTGATCATACTTGGTGAAATGTTGCATATGATACTGAAATGAAATAATATCTGCAGTGCTGAACACCATATTTTTCTATCAACAACAAAAAAAAACAAGGTCAAATCCGCGAAAACATATGACAATAGAGGTTTGGTTTTGAAATACAGTTTCCACTGTCTACATTTAGAAATGTCTGCTTTCAAATACAAGTATTATATGTACAAGATGTTTTGATACAATGAGTAATGTAAGTATAGTCACAAAACACTTACTTTTAATCATTAAAAGGTGCAAGCAAAGTCTACAGCTGGTGGATTTTCCTGGCAAAAATTCAAAAGATGTGCTGCATTTTATTTGCTCTATTTGTGAGAATCACATTAATCATTAAAAGGTGCAAGCAAAATCTACAGTTGGCGGATTTTCCTGGCAAAAATTCAAAAGATGTACTGCATTTTATTTGGTCTATTTACGAGAATCACATTCAGGTGTTAGAGTAGTATAATCCATTTTTCTTTCCAAACTCCTAAACCAATCAATTTATCTTCATAAAACTTGCAACGCATATCAAGGTAGTGGTCCTGTAGTGTCTTTTGATATAAAACAACACAATTTGCCAATTACAATGGAAAATATCTTTAAAATTGATTTTTTTTCCAGGTTTTAATTATCTAGATTATTTCCCCCGAGATCCCAGCTGCATTTTCAGTAGGGTGAGTTATTATAATGATGTACTATGTGAGCATCTGTCTGTCTGCCTGTCTAAATAAAAAATGTGTAGAAAGATATGTCACCGAAATTTCAATCAATTAATTTTACTGAAATTTCGTAAAATTTCACCAAAATTTCACTGAAATTCACTGAAATTTTACTGACATTTGGTGTTTTTGCTGGAGTTGTTAGATTCGGTTTCTGTCCAGTCACAGAATGGGTGTCAACTCCATTTTTTAAATCATGGTCAACCATGGTTTCACTGTCCGAAATGATTAGCAACCATGGTCAACCATGGTCTTGTCATTTCCCTCTGTTAATGACCATGGTCTACAATGATTTTATAGCTTACATGCTGAATTACCATGGTTGACGATGGTCAACCCTTGAGTGACCATGGTCAACCAAGGTCCAACAATCTTTGACCATGGTCATGTCGTTAAACCATGGTTGACCATGGTCTTTTAGCATTTCAATGTTATCAAAATCATGGCTGACCTTTGCCAACCATGGTTCAACCATGGTTGGCAGAGCTTGACCACGGTTGACCATGGTTGACCAGGGTCACGTTTCGCAGGGGGAGTTAGCTGTAGCATGTATACCAGATTCAGAATGTTAACATGCGTCAACATTCGGCAGATGAAAACATAGTATTCTGTTCATCATATCATGATTGTCTCCTACAATAGCTTTGAGACGTATATTATTTTCCAGGCTGAGTTGTTTTTTTAAAACTACGCTTACTTCTGAATTGCATTTTTCAAACAAAACCGAAATATCACTTCTCTCGGTTCTTTTAATTGGCAAATAATTGTTTGTAGTAGTTTAATAAAAGAAATACTACAGTGGCATTTACGTACGCAATTTGTGAGTTTGAGTTTAATTATCAAAATCGTTTAAAAATGTCTTCAATTTATTGATTACAAATACTTGATATTCATGCAATTCTTTTTTTTAAGCTTTTCATTCTTTTTTGCTCTCCCATTTTTTTCCATATACACGAACATAATAAAAAAAGGTTAAAGACCTTCAACTCCCTTTCATTTCAAAAGTAATGTCTTTTTTTAATAATATTCAAATTTTCTTAAATTTCATTTGCAGTTTTAAAGTTACATATTGTCTGTACCTTAATACATCTTTATTTACTTTTTTGAAAAATACATTGTTTTTGTTATGAAAAATATCAAAAAAAAATAATTGCGCTTTAATTTTGTAGATTTTCTCCAAAAAAAGTCAAGATGTATAAACTGTGTTTATTCCAAAAAATTTCCCCATGTACATTAATATAACAGAATGTTTAAAGAACATTCAACGCCCTTATATGGCAATAAAATTGTACTTTAAATATTCAAATTTTCGAAGGATTTGGTTTAAATTTCAATATTCTGGGTCAAAAGAAATGGCATTTTTAAATCTCTGATCCTTTATGACTGTCTCTTCTGTGGCCCATGACACCTTTACATTTATATAAATACTATAACGACTTCTGTTTTGCTATATTTTAATCTTAATTTAGAATTTCGTAACTATTCCAAAAATCAGCGACTTTAATTCATTTTGTGTTGATTTCCCCACAAAATGTCAAGATTTATAAATTTTATTCATTCCAAATATTTGTTTTTAATGAATATGTATATAACATATAACTTATGTCGCCCCTGACAAATGACATGAAAAAACACTAGTCAGATCAGTAAATGTTTTCAATGTAATATTTAGTGTCAGGAAAACAGTGTATTCATGCCTATACAATAATTAATGCAGGGTATCTGTATTTGGATGGTACAATTTTTAATGTAAATATGAATCAAACCAAGTTTCTGTAAAATCATATTTCGGGGCTACATTAAACAGGTAAAAAGTCAAATAACTTAAATTCAATACCAAAATGAAAACACACACAAACATATGGTACTTTATTTTAATGCTTGATTTTTATTTTTAGACCTAATATACACGTTTAAATAGAGGAAAACTTCACGCGTAACCAATGTAAACACTATGGTTGATGAGTGTATCAATCACACTTCACGCGTAACCAATGTAAACACTATGGTTGATGAGTGTATCAATCACACTTCACGCGTAACCAATGTAAACACTATGGTTGATGAGTGTATCAATCACGTTTGCTGGCATGTATATTGTTTTTGCGAGTTACTTTCATTTGTTTACCTAATTAACGATACAAATATAAATTAATCTTGCTAATAGTGTTGTTTTCGGGATGTTTTATGCCATTAAATGGGAGATTGTCCTTACCACTTTAGAACTGTCAAATTTGAAGTTACGTCAATTAGCTATTCGCTTTTGAATTTGAATATTTTGGAGCCATTTCACACGTTTCTGACTTTGCTAAATTATATAAAAAGAAAATCGTAATAAACCCTTTTAAAATGATAGCCGTTGTTAATATTGTAAAATTTTCAATATGTTTCGTAGTGGGGTGGGGTTGGGGGCGGGGTGTAAACAGATACCCATGCAGATTTACAAGCTGACATTTGCACAGCTAAGAGCAAATGTCATTTGTTATAAGTGTCATTAATTTCCTATTAAAAGTACAAAACTGAACATATTTTTTAAAGAATTAAAGAAAGAAGAGAGAGAGAGAGAGAGAGAGAGAGAGAGAGAGAGAGGCTCACTCAGACAAAGGCTGATGTCATTTGATATAAGTGCCATTAATTTCCTATTAAAAGTACAAAATTGAACATATTTTTAAAAGAGATAGAGAGAGAAAGAGAGAGAGAGGAGAGAGAGAGATTCTGATAAAGGACTGCAAAGGGACATTTCTTCTCTATGTCTAAATTAATACATGGGCATGTATATTAATATGAAACTTAGGCACAGCACTTTCATTTTTAGAGATTGTAGTGAGAAATCATAAACCTATCCGTCACAAAAACATGTTTCAACATCAGAAACCACAGACCTTGGAGGCTCTCGAATCAGCCTATGACACACCACTCTATTCAGACAGATGTATTTGATTATGTAGGTCTGAATGGAGGTCTGATGCTGATCTGAGAGTTCCAGGCCGAGGGGCCTGGGCTTTGTACATCTGAAGCTCAGCTAGGACAAAGAAAAACAAGACTGGCTTTATACAATAATCAACTTATTTTGCCAGTGTTAAGTCAGTCTCTAACAGGGTAAGTATGTAATAAAATAAAACAAACCTCAAACGGTCATTTATAATTGAATAAATTCTGGTAGTTATTAAACTCATGGTTTAATTAACATGAAAGTTTGACAAAGCATAGTTAAATAGACAGCTAGCAAAATAATATATGATTTTATTCAGCAACATTTTACAATCTCTTCTTCCAAATACTTTTTATTTGACCGTTTTGCTATAGAGAATGTCTAAACTGATTAATTATGCATATGTTAAGCAGAAATAATTAATATGCTTGTCAATTGGCAGTCAATATTTATAAAAAATAAAAAAAAATAGTAAAAATACAGCTGACTGATAATTCCAGTGAAATTATTTATTTGGATGTTCTGTAAGTGAGTTCTATCAAGTTGTTAAAGAATAAAAAATGATAACATACATTTTATTTTAGTCTTGCCAGACCACAATATTTTAAAGGAAAACCATAATCAGCTCATTCAATTAGTTCAATGTAATATTTAGCGCCAGTGTAAAAAGTTGATTAAGCCAAAATTAATGTAGCTGGCAATCTGTATTGGGATACTTCAATTGTTTATGTAAACATCAGACCAAACGGATGTTTAATCACTCTGGTGCTTCACCTTTGGGGGCTAGATTGAACAGGCAAAATTCAATATCAACATGAAAACACACTGACACATATATTACTTCATGTCTAATAGACTTGAGAAATGCTTGACCTTTATTCTAAGATTTGAAGCTTCTAATAGACAAATTTAAATAGTAAATTTACTTACATTTTATTTTATTGTATCAGAAAGCTCAAGGAAGCAAGTTATATACACGATATAGTGTGTGTTTTTTAACCATTCATATTAATTTTGTTATTTCAGTAACAGTTATGTATGTTTTTTTATTTCACAATAGATTATTTAGATGAAAAAGAATGTATTAATACATTTTTATTTTTCATCTTTTTTCAGTTTACAAATAGATCTGCACCCCGGTGATGATATGTAGTCATACCAATTAAATATGTTTAAAACATCATATTATAAATTAAATTGCCATGCTTGAAAAGCATTTATATTAAATACTGATCCTTCCGGTGTTGTTGTTCCAAAAACTCCTGGATCTCAAAAATCAGCCAGAGACACATCACTCCATTTAGACCCGCATGTGCACATCTGAGTGGTGGTCTGATGCTGATCATAATGTTGGACAGGGGCCTGTTTTTACATATGAAGCTCAGCTAAGAAGAGAAAAAGAATCCTTTAATATACACCTCTGACAGTTCGCCACTATGTTTTCCTCTTTAATTGTACGATGACCGGACAGGCTGTGGACCCTATGATGACGCCTACCTAAAGCCCAATGGGACGGTGGCGTTTGATGTCTGTCTATGATCTTTCTTGTCGTGCCCTTAATGGTTTATTCTCTTGTTGCTCTGGCTTTTGCCAAGTCATTGAGTACCTTTATTGTGTCTTTCTAGGCTATTGTTTTTTTTGTATTACATTTACACGAGTATATTTGTGTTTTACTTATATTGCCTATTGATGCTGCCTTGTTGGTTAGAGATAAGATCATGGCGGGATTTTTTTTATTTACACTGTCCTGTTTTAATAGAATGAGTGTACCCTAGAACCGGTTTAAACCCCCAGTGGCCTACTTTGCCACTGGCCGTTCCAGGGCGGTAGCCCTATTGTCAACCCTTTTGTGTTTGTGATGTCGTTTGTATTTATTATTACTTTTGCCTTCTTGTTTGTCTGTTTGCGTGTTTGTTTCTGTGTTTTGTGGTTGACTGTCTTTCTTGAATGCTACTTTCCCTGTCCGATCTTTTTATATTTCTTTATACCATAATCAACTTATTTTACCAGTATTAAGTCAATCTAAATACTAGAGTAATAAATTTATACTGATAAAGGTGATCCTTTGTGAGCAACAAACACAATTAAGAGAATAAAGTAGCAGACTCGGTTTTATGAAGTCTGTTTATGAGAAGTAATGAAAGCAGCAATACCTCTCACGCCCCCTAGCACCGGCGTAAGCGGTATTCTACTTCAAAGCCACCTATATTGGGCTCAGTTTGTAATGAAAGTTTGTAATGAAATAAAACAAACACAAAGTCTAAGTTATAATGTCATAACTTCTGCTAGGGTGAAATTTTAAAAAAGCATAGTCTCACAGTTTAATAACAATGGAGGTAATTAAAGATCTACATATGCAAATAAAGTAGGAAGATTCCCCTTACTTTAGATAGGTTTGCAATAGCACTCAATTGAATTTGCAGTTTTTTGGTGATATTTGTAAGCTCTTCTTCCAAACACTTGTCACTTGGCTGTTGTGCAACAGAGAATGTGTAACTAAATAATTACACAGAAATAAAGAATAGGCTATATGCTAGTTAACTTTTAATCAATATTTATACAATAATACAACTGATTGACAATTCCTGGGATATAAGTGTATATGGATTATATGTGAGTAGTTTCTATCAATTCGTAACAGCAATAAATAGGATATTAGTCTTACCAGAACACCTTTTACCAGACAACCACATGCCACAAATACCACACAAATGACATGAAAAAAAACACTAGTCAGATCAGTAAATGTGTTCAATGTACTATTTAGTGTCAGGAAAACAGTTTATTCAGGCATATAAAATAATTAATGCAGGGTATCTGTATTTGGATGGTACAATTGTTCATGTAAATATGAATCAAACCAAGTTTCTGTAAAATCATATTTGGGGGCTACATTAAACAGGTAAAAAGTCAAATAAGAGACATAAATTCAATACCAAAATGAAAACACACTCAAACATATATTACTTTATTTTAATGCTTGACTTTTATTTTTAGATCTGAAATTCCTAATATACACCTTTAAATATAGGACCATGTGTAAAGAGACACAAGGAAGACTGTAGACAGATAATGTTTATATAGTCTAATTGCTGTTTAACCATTCATATGCATTTAATATGTAGCCTGTCCATTAGCTACTATTCATATTGTCATCATTATTCAAGTCAATTAATTTTCACAAATGCAAATATAATTAATAATAATGTAGATCTACATTGAATTCAGCCAGAATTTTTTTAACAAGATGTTAAAACCTATCTCAGTCTTATTTTAATATCAATATTTTATTTCAATGAAGTAATATTTTTGGATACATTAATTGTGGTAATAAAGCAGTGTCATACAGCCAACATGTTGAATATATATATATTCCTTCCTTTCAAACATTGAATACATTTGAAGGAAGTTAGTATATATTTAATGTACTAAACTGTATCATTAATGCTTTGTTGCAGCAGACTGAAAGAAGACAATCTTCATTTAGTTTGCTTATTTAATGTCATTTGACTTTATAACAGTATACAGTTATTTAAACAGAATGAAACAAACTATGTCTCTTAAATGACTATTCTCTGAAAACCACAGGCTTTTGTTAAAATAGAATAGAGAAAGGATAGAGAGAAGAAGAGATAGTGCTATAGTGCTATAGTGTGGGTTATATATTTAGAAGCTTCTAAATGTGTAACCTATACTATAACACTATCTCTTCTTCTGAAAATGTATTACTCAGTTACATAATTATTTCAGAAAAGTATTGCTAACTGGCTCCATATCTTCATGTTGAATTATCTTTTACATAAACCTGCACGTGTAAGGTACTTGTTTAGTTCCTGTCACTATCAGATCAGTTATCTTATAGATATACTTCCTTTGTACTTCTTCAACCCCTCCCCAACCAAGGCCACCCACCCACCCCGTCATCCTGCTCAAAAGTTCACAAAATAGATATAATTTCTGTAAAACAAATAAACACTCTAAAGTCGAGACTGTTTATAACAATAAACTTATTAATTTAGTCTTTTGGCTGTTACTTGTGATACGCAGGCTTCATAACCGCTGCTCCCAACTAAATTCCATTATGTTTATTTCGCTCTTCGGGGCATTTAATTTTATTAGATACTGGGACCATACGCCGTACGGCATGGGGAAGCATATAACTCCGTGTCCACCGCCGTATGCATGCCATCTTCGGGATGGTTAAAATTGTGTACCATAGATTTTATGAATATTGAGTTCTGCTCAACCCGGGGCTAGAGGGCGTGAGCGGTAGCTAACATATTTCACTACCGCTCATGAACAGTCTCAATCAAACCGAGACTGCAATATTTCGTACGTGTCGTGCTCGGCCGTTTCCAAAGGTCCATTATCATACTCTTTTTTATGTCATGATCACTCTCCCTCTAGAACCTGCAATTAAATTTATTTCCTCTTCTTTGTTGTTTTTCCTTTCTTTCTATCTTCTTATTAGATGTTCCTGTTTGTATTTCGATGTATTTTCCCAATTAAAAATGCTTTGTTTTTTTAGTAAAACTATACCATACCAGTACGGCGTAATGACTACGGGCTTTATAAACCTCATAATGGCAAATACATGTGAATTATTAACAAACTAAACGCCCAGATACATACTTCAGTGTTTGTTTTTACTATGTGACTAACTAACTAAACGCCCAGATAATACTTCAGTGTTTGTTTTTACTATGTGACTGACTAACTTATCGCCCAGATACATACTTCAGTGTTTGTTTTTACTATGTGACTAACTAACTAAACGCCCAGATACATACATCAGTGTTTGGTTTTACTATGTGACTAACTAACTTAACGCCCAGATACATGCTTCATTGTTTGTTTTTACTATGTGACTAACTAAACGCCCAGATACATACTTCAGTGTTTGTTTTTACTATGTGACTAACTAACTAAACGCCCAGATAATACTTTAGTGTTTGTTTTTACTATGTGACTAACTAACTAAACGCCCAGATACATACTTCAGTGTTTGTTTTTACTATGTGACTAACTAACTAAACGCCCAGATACATACTTCAGTGTTTGTTTTTACTATGTGACTAACTAACTAAACGCCCAGATACATGCTTCAGTGTTTGTTTTTACTATGTGACTAACTAACTAAACGCCCAGATACATACTTCAGTGTTTGTTTTTACTATGTGACTAACTAACTAAACGCCCAGATACATGCTTCAGTGTTTGTTTTTACTATGTGACTAACTAACTAAACGCCCAGATACATACTTCAGTGTTTGTTTTTACTATGTGACTAACTAACTAAACGCCCATATACATACTTCTGTGTTTGTTTTTACTATGTGACTAACTAACTAAACGCCCAGATACATGCTTCAGTGTTTGTTTTTACTGTGTGACTAACTAACTAAACGCCCAGATACATACTTTAGTGTTTGTTTTTACTAAATGACTAACTAACTAAACACCCAGATACATGCTTCAGTGTTTGTATTTACTATATCCAGTCCCACTTTGAAACATTTCAATGAATTAGTGACATATTTTAAACAACGAATGCGACCGTAGTCACTTTCTTTTTTACCGGCGTTGAAAACGAAAGTATCCGCTCCGCGAAAATTCAAATACATTGATTTTAAAATAGTTATTGAGTATATTGCTGATCAAAACAATTGCTTTTATTGAAATGGTATGGTATAGTTTTACTAAAAAAACAAAGCATTTTTAAAAATCTTTATCGGGCTCCAGTTTCCAGCATTTCCATGAATAATGTTGACAATACATGTAATTTATATATTATTAGAATTGGGTTCTTCCCCCCCCCCCCCCCCCCCCCTCCCCCCACAGTTTCCAGCATTTCCAGGAATAATGTTGACAATACATGTAATTTATATATTATTAGAATTGGGTTCTTCCCCCCACCCCCACCCCCACCCCCAAGTAAGAATTTAATAGGCAGTGTATAATTAAAAAGAGCTGTCGGAGAACAGCGCAACTCCATTATTCGATTTTTTAAACAATAATAAATTATATAGCCAGTATATACCGTCACAAAAAAAGGCTGTGAAATGTTATTTGTTATCAGTTTTAATTCAAAAATGCTGTCATTTTAAAGAAATTTGTGGTCGAAAGGAAACTCGGGGAGGGAAGGGGTGAGAATCTAGCTCTTATTTTATTGTGACCTCATTTCAGTCTTCTTTTTATCGATATGTCATCTGTGTATCTGAATTTAATCTAAATTGTTTTATATGTAAATGATTGCGTTCAAAGTTAAATGTTATATCCAAATAATCCAAAACGCAGAGATATGTAAAAAAAATAAATGATAAAACAAAATAACAGTATGTTGGGATATCTTTCAGAACCTGACCATTGCACCTACTTTCACGGATTGATTCTGAACTTATCTGAAATTGACAGAGTTTGTACGAATTGTCCGTACTGAACACATGCACGTTAATCTCGTAGTGTGTTGAAATACACGTTTAATGTTTTTTTCATTTTTTTCGTATTGACGAGTTACAGTTACATAGAACATAGAATAAAAAAAAAACTGCATAGGAGCACAATATGACCTATTTATGTGTCGACGTGCCATTAAACACCATTAATTCATTATATTCCCATCAAAACAAATTTGTATTCAAAATCAAAGTTATCATCCAAATGTTGAAATGTTATTCAGCCGATTGCTCAACCAATAGTTAATTTACATGAAAGCAGTGATAAAACCGTCATCTGCGCTGTAAAAAAAAAACACTCAACGCAAATTATACATCAACACGTGTTGGTAGCGGCCATATTTCAAAATGTCAAGATTTTGAACATACATAAGCGCCGTGATACACACGAGGCGGGATCCCGAAGAATGACGGGATTGGCCGAGCGTTCACGATTGTCCAATTGCTATTATATTATCATTAAGTTGTCTTTTTATTTATAACTATGATAATACCAATTCTTCATATTCTAACCATGATATTTTCCCAATTAACCATGATATTTTCCCAATTAACCATGATATTTTCCCAATTAACCATGATATTTTCCCAATTCCTTACATTCTAATCATGAAACAACATTCTATTTAGTGATCCATTACACATACTATTTCAGATGTCTATCATATTCATATTATAACATTATACAACACAGATGCCAAAATTAGAAACATATTCATTTTGTCTCATGAATACTAGTTTATCTAGTGCTCAAATGTTTTATGATAAATATGTTTTGATTGTTGACAATTACCAGTAAAACCATTCTAACATCTGCACTCTGTTCGTTTATGTTTTATCATATTCATTCCCCTTATTGTTTTCTTATGTAACTGTTCTGACCGGCTTGTGATACTTTGTATCACTGTGTTCGTGTAGAATATTGGGCGACCACTACTATTAAGTCGCCAAAAGGAATTGAATTGAATGTTGTTTAACGGCTCATAAACACAGTATAGGTTATTTAGAGCCTCCCCAGAGAGAGGGAAAGGATACATAGGAATCCGGAAACCTGCCCTACTCTTATTATCGAATAGATTCCTATGGTTCTTTTACGTGCTCGGAGGATAGACCGATACACGGGACCGCCCGGTTTACGTCCCCATCCGACGGACGAGGCTGAGGGAAAGTGTCTTGCCCAAGAACACACCGACGGAACTCAGTGGAGGATTGAACCCGGGGCCTCCGGTTACAAATCCGCCGCGCTACCGACTGCGCCACGCCAGCTCTCGAATCGTCAATCGTTCTGTAGAAAACGGATCTATGAAAAATCAGAGCAAACTGAGAATTGCCTTCTGGAAAGTTCGGTTACGCGTACAGTAGATGATTCACACCAGGTTTAATATGAAGATGCGGTCATTCTAAATAATGACCTACTGATCTGACAATTAAGAGTAAAAGATGTAGTTTCATTAGAGGTTAATAATACAATCCAAACCAATCTGAAAGTAGTTACTAGTACATAGCGGCTAAACTGTTGTAACAAGACATAGATTTGACCAAGGCAGATAGTTAAATTTATAATTTAAAGTTGTTGCCATACATGCAGTATCACATTATATTCTTCTTCTTTTTTCACTATTCTAAACACAGTCAGAGTTATAGGCACAATGTCAAATATTAACTTGTGTGAGAGCAGTTTATGAAGTAAGAAGAGGTGAGACATACTGGGGGTGTCCTAGGAGTTGATAATAAAGCAGGTTCTCATGAGAATAGTAAATTAGGCAATTCATGGTTAACGCGTGGCCGTGGTCTATAACAGGCCGTATGAAAATAGATCAACGATTGCCTTTAATGGCTGTATGGGTTTTATCTGTTACAGAGGAAGAGATAGCAGTAATGTCGACAGCCGATCCGAAAAATGTGACGGATATGCTGGAGGAACTCGTAAGTGCTACAACAACGGACAGTTGGAATGAAAAAGGTGATTAATATATAGAGGATATTTGTTGTTTTGGAGTAAATAACATATTTTATTTCATCGAGAAGTGAGAAAACTTTATTATTCACGACAAAACAACAAATTTTCTTTTTATTTTATGATTTTACAAACAATTATTTAAGCAATTTCAGTAACTAAACCGTTTTACACCCGCTTCTTTCCTAGTCAAGATGACGTAACGAAACGTTACATGACGTCACCTTTTTTGAAACCATTAACGTCACTGAAAGAAAGTAATTAAGTAAACAGTGGATTTAACAGTATAACAGTAGGACTATCTTGTGTTACTGTGCATGCATTTGTATTGGTTGTACATTAAAAAAGTAGTCCCGTCAGCTACTGTGGAAATAAATCTCTATATTCCACAGTGTGGAATATCACTTTTATTTCACTGATAAAATACAGTATTTCATTGCTTAACATAAAATATAACATATTATTACGGACCACATTTTATTGACCGGCAAATAAGAGAGAAATATATCACGAAAGTGACTATGTAACGAAGATAATTCAATTCATATTTCAGTCTTAAAATGATACAATTCGAGTTGAGTAATCTGGTTCTAATTTCGCATTTAATTGTTTCATATGTTATATGGATGTAATACGCTGAATGAATAACACTAGTATCGAGTGTATGGTTGAATAACACTAATATCGAGTGTATGGTTGAATAACAGTAGTATCGAGTGTATGGTTGAATAACACTAGTATCGAGTGTATGGTTGAATAACACTAGTATCGAGTGTATGATTGAATAACACTAGTATCGAGTGTATGGTTGAATAACACTAGTATCGAGTGTATGATTGAATAACACTAGTATCGAGTGTATGGTTGAATAACACTAGTATCGAGTGTATGGACCTTGTCTGAGGAGATTGTGAACTAGTACCCAATGTATATAAGAAATATATAACTGATATGATGAAGGCAAGCTCTGACTATAAGACTATCGAACCATACATGATCAGGATAAAACGTCCATCTTAGTTTAAAACAAAAAATATCTTTAAAAAAGATAGTCGGCGAGTTTGTGGAAGCACACTGTTTAAGTGGTGGTCATGAAGTGAAATAATTATAATAGCGAAATGTAAGGTATAGAGCAGAGCAATATAACGTATCTTATCGGAATATAACGTATCTTATCGGTATTCCGATAAAAGTTGACACGGCAGTGCCAGTGTGGGGAATTTGAACAAAACAAGTTAGTGCCTTCCATTACGGAAGGCCAGTTGTTAACATATTCAAAGGGCCATAACCCTGAAAACAAGAGGCCAACGAGGGCCTGAATCGATCTACTGGCAAAGAGTACTCTGTTAGATGATCCTACAAGCAAAATATCAAAGCTCTAACCTTGTGGTTTCTAAAAAGATGATTTTTAAACGTATTTCCTAATACTTCTATGTAAAACTGTTGACCCCCGATGAGGGGCTTATTCTGACCACAGGGTCACCATTTGTACAACTTGGTAAAGGACCACTATATGATGCTACACGCAAAATATCAAAGCTGTAGCCCTCGTGGTTTCAGAGAAGAAGATCCGGGCACCTTGAAAAATCACGTGACTAGGAAATCACGGCGATATGTAATTTTTAATAGGGTTTCATTACCAGTTACCATGTAAAATTAACGCACTTTGCAAGAAAACAGAATAATTTATTTGCAATTTCAGCATTTATATTCCTTTCTTCATCTTTTCCGGTCACAATTGAAGTACAGCGTAACAAATCACCTAACGATATGCCATGTATCAACAACTACACTCTATAAAGAAATCTACTAGTTTCCTTTGGCCTTGTCAGACAAATTTAGCCCATCAGCATTCAGTTTAATAAACACTGTAGGCTTTCATAATTTCTGTATCGATTTCAACTCGAGTTTTGATAGCCTTACACAGACACACCTCCTGCGAGGCCAAAAGCCAGCTTAAACGGTTGGCACCGAAAAAAACGTTTCAAAATGCTTAATGTTGTTTGGGGTATGTTAGCGGACACCTTGTGCGTCACGCCTGGTGATATACCATTGTCCTCTATTAAACATTATGTATAGGCTGTTAATAATACATGTTCACCTTCCATTAGCAGATTTATTAATAGACTTCTAAGTATTTGTGTAATCTTGATATATATAAAAAGGTGACTGAACATTTGCCTTGAAATTATTAGAAATTGATATCAAAATTTCTAATAAAATTAATTATTTTGAGCAAAATATTAAATCAGTGCGACGAACCATCATTAAATTATTCAAACTTATTTGAGGACCTATTTCGAGCCTAATGTATTTGGGTGGTGGGGGTGGGGGTGGGGAGAGGAGAGAGAAGTTGTATAGATAACTGAACATCACTGTTAGACATACATTTTATTCAATTTTATATCAAATTGATATAATGCAGCCTTTTTACGAAGACATAATTTCATTGTTTAATGTAAAAATTGCATTGACCTATCACATATTAACAAATGTTATATGCATTTATATGACGAGAAACATTTGTTTAAGTCATAAATAAAGAATATGTTCTGTTCTGTTCATAAAAGCAGATTTTTCAATCGTTTTGTTTTGCTTTTATTTTTGTTCCAAAAATAAGGAATTATCATCAAAGTTCCAGAATATTTTGTACTGCTAAACCCTATATACTGTTCAATATAACAATGATATTTAAAGACAAAACGTTACACTGGTTTCAATTTAAATACCTGAGCTATCGACCATGAAGCATTTTCGCAACGAAAAAGAAAACTTTACATGTTTTTTCAATGACCTGGTAGCGCTGGGAAATAGGACCTTTCAAGTTTTCCTCTTTTTTGTGCTTTGCATGTTATCAGAGTGTCGAACACTCTTGGAGACACATAAACATAGATATAAAGGTCGAAGAATAAATGCAACATTCAAGGTCCACAATCAATCAAAAGCATGCATAGAAACAAACAACCATTATAAGGATGACTAAAAGGCAAGACACGACACCATCAACATAAAAGGGGTGGCAATAGGGCTACCACCTCGGAACGGTCAGTGGCAAAAAGGGCTGCTGGGGTTTAACCAGGTTCTAGGGTGCACCAAACCTCACTCTTACCCTACTGTCATTCCAATAAAACGGGACTGTGTAAATAAAGGTATCCCCGCCAGGTTATATTCTCTAACAAACAATGCAGCATTATTAGGCAATATAAGTATAACACATAATGACCATGTAAATATGAATACATATATAATATATATACCAAGTCATTGATGTGGCTTTCTAAACTTTTATTATATATATATATATATGTGTGGCTGTCTAGGCTTTTATTATATATATATATAATAAAAGCCTAGAAAGCCACATCAATGACTTGGCAGAAGCCAGAGCAACAAGAGAACACACCATCATGGGTACGACAAGACATGGTTTAAGACAAGCATCAGCTACCGTCCTTTGAGGATATAGGTAGACGTCATCATAGGGTCCACAATCTGTCCTGTCATCACACAATCAAAGAGGAAAGAATAGTGGCGAATTGTAAATGGGTCAACCACTAAACATGCTGTACGTTTCAAAATGATAGAGTCATAACCTCTTTTGATAAACATTATAACAAGTTTATAAAGCTTGTATGAAAGTGATTATGACCAAGGATCTTACGAAGTTTGTAAATCACATACCATAGAAGTCAAGTTGTGATAGTCCTTGTCGCAGAAATGTTCTTAAATTACTTTTATATTTTAAAAGTAGATCAGGCATTAAACGCATATCAGAGTCCATATTATAAAGCCTTTAAATTAAAACCATAATATGCATTAAATCAGACGTTAATTGAAGCAAAACATTTGAATCATACCAGTACTCTCCTGTAAAAAAGTATGCGACCTTTTCAGACTTTGTTTACATAGAATGGACGCTACCTTTTGAAAGCTAAACGAAGCGTTTAAAGAGAATATCAGTTCAGGCATGCGGTATTGAACCCTATTATTTTGTTTCGTTTGCAAAGTTCTATTCTATTCTATTGAATGGATTGTGGAATATATTTTTTAACTTTTTTTATTTTACGTTTCAATAATAATAATAATAATTATTATTCTGGCTGAAAACTGCATAAAACGCCAACATTTAGATAAACTCCAAATCTTTATCTCAAAACGCGAGATAAAATTAGCGGCGTTTACTAGTGACTTCATGTACGTTTAAATGTAGCTACGTCACTTCCGGAATAAAACAAGATACATGTGGGATAATTTTTTGAATTGAAATAAAGTAGAGAAGCAAATTGGTTGTTTGGATTCATAACTCACATCCCCTACTATGAGAATATATCACCTGGCCGGTGTAAGGAAATAAATCGACCCCCATAAAAAATGACCTCCAGGTCATTTTGCTATGCAGTAAAATGACCCCCAGTCAAAATTCTATGTAATAGAATGACACACCGGTCATAATTTGTTCTGTCGTGGAATGACTCTTTCGAGATGGTTAGACATGTCGGTACCGGAGTCATTCGTTTTGCATTATCTTGACCATTCACGCTACTCTGAGAGTTCGTATTGAACATAGGAAAAAATTAATGACTCCGGTACCGACATGTCTAACTCTGAGGTTTCATTACACACCAATTAGTTATAGGCAAGTTTTACTTTTGCTTTTTAAGTTAAGAGGGATATAGTTTTGGCGTTGTCCGTACGTTCGTTCGTCCGTCCGTCCGTTCGTCCGTTACAATTTTCGTGTCCGCTATATAACTCTCACATGCATGGACGGGTTTTTGAAATAAATTGGCACATATACTCATCTCATCAAGACGACGGGCAAAATCAAACACGGATCTGTATCATCAAGGTCAAGGTCATAAAGGTCATCATAAAAGCCATATACTTCTTAGATGCATATAATAATATAATAATGTCCATTTCGTGTCCGCACCATTACTCTTTTCCATGCAGTAGGGATTTCAAAATAAATTGGCACAAATACCCATCTCATTGAGACGACGTGCAAAACCCAACATCCGGGTCTGTATCTTTAAGTCAAGGTCGTACAGGTCATATCATTCTGACATGTGCTTTTAATAAGTTTTTTTTGTGTTCTCTGTTCATAACGCTTATGTTTGCAGGGATTTTATAATGAATTGACATTAATACAATACTCAACCCATCAAGACATGCATGGCCCAATGCCACCCCTCCCCCACCCCCAGCCCCACCCTAAAAACAAAATACTTTTTATTATTTTATTAATTTTATTATCCCCAAAGATGAGGGATATAGTTTTGGCGTTGTCTGCCTGTTCGTCCGTCCATTACAATATTCGTGTCCAATGCATAACTCTCACATGCATGGAGGGATTTTGAAATAAATCGGCTCATATACTCAATTCGTCAAGACGACTTGCAGAATCCAATACCTTAGCTTTGTTTTTGTTCGTCTGTATTTATTTTCCGTCTATGCTTCTACCCAGAAGACAACACTTCGTCGGGGATATCAATTAACCGAATTTCTTGTTGTGTTTTGTTTTTAACGCCATTTATCAACATTTTTCAGTCATTTTCGGTCAGTTATCTTAACCTTGGCTTCTGTTACCAGAACTAACCAACATTCTGCAAGTAACTGGATTTTTGCCACTTGATACTCTACTAATAGTTGGCGTAATTGTGCCATTAATGACCACTTGAAACCTAATAAATCAATAGGAAAGAATGGATACTTCTTTTGGAAGAAACAGAATACAATGTTCGCCTAGTAATCTCACATGCATTGTTATAAGAAAACCTTATCTATATGAAAAGATACACACGTCAAGTTAAAATGGATAGGACAACATATCTTCTTTATTTTTATGATGTCTTTAGAAAATCATGGCTATTTCGTTTAATGGTGAAGTGGATAAGATACTAGTTTTGTAATAATAAATTACCGAGATTTGAAACAGTGTAACTGGTAAAACGAATTTCCCGTTTTCCCGATTTTCCTTTGAATGTTTGTTTTTTGAGATCGTTAAATCATAGCAACGTAATAATAATTCGTACGCGCGGGATAATAATGCGTGTGCACGAAAAAATAAATCGTGCGCAAGAAATAGTGAATCGTGCCCACGAGGTAATTAGCCAATCGGTGACCTGAACGCAATCTGTGGTATTGATAACCCTTCCCCATTGAGTATTTATACCCCTCCCCATTGAGTATTGATACCTCCTCCCCATTGAATAGTGATAATGGTACCCCACGTTATTGAGTATTGATACTCCCTTCACATTGAGTATTGATATCCCCTCCCGATTGACTATTAAAGGGACACATTTTGATTAGGGTAAAACTCATGGCGTCCTGTTAGTTTTCAATATAACTTGCATACTTTCAATCATTTATATTAATTATTCGAATATTTCAAAGCAAATTGTTTTTAAATGTTACTAACTTTTGATAATATTGCATCAATAATATGTTTAACGATATGGTAGAATATGGAAGAAAACTGAAATCTCAAATCAAGCAGTTTAAAGTTAAAATGAGGCACGATTAATAAACTGAGGTGCTTATTGTAATGCTTGAATTAAACTCAAGATTGCCTTATGTCCCTTTAATACCCCTCCTCACTGAGTTATGATACCACCTCTCGGATAAGTATTGATACCCACTCCCGATTGAATAATAATACCCCATCTCATTGAGTATTGATACTCACTCCCGATTGAGTATTGATATCCCCTCCCGACTGAGTTTTGATACATCCTCCCCATTGAGTACTGATACGCCCTCGATATTGAGTATTGATACTAACTCCTCATTCAGTATCGATGAGAATCAATACTCCCTCCTCATTGAGTATTGATACCCGTCCCTATTGAGTATCGATACCCCACGCTATTGCGTTTTGATACCCCTTACAATTGAGTATTGATACCTCCACCCCATTGCGTATTGATACCCTTCCCTTTAAGTATTGATACCCGCTCCACATTGAGTACCCATACAATTTATCCATCGAGTATTGATACCCCTTCAATACTCAACGGAGGGGTGTATTATAAAACTCAATGTGGAAGGGCTATCAATACTAAATTGGGGGGGGGGGGGGGTGTTATCAGTACTCAATGGGGAGGGGTTATCAATTCAATACTCAATAGAGGGGTATCAATACTCAATTGTGTTTTTTTTATAGATTCTAGATGTGGAGGACGTATCGATACTCAATGAGGAGCGGTATCACTACCACAGGTGGTAAATTATCTCCTGCGCGCTTAATTAATATTACCTCGAACGCATGAACTATTTGTTCACGCATGTCCTTCCGTGCTTCCGTAGATAACTGAATGTATACATGTACACATACATGCACATATGTACATGCACATATGGTCGATATTTCTAACTTTTAAGCGTCACTTATGCAGCGATTATCTTATTAAGTTAATACGATACTCGCTGGATAAGTGACGCTAATAAACATTGGCCAATTGGCTCATGCGTCGCAATAATCCTAAATACTGACTTCATTTTCCAACAAACTGAACAGTAACGGTATGATATATCGGATTCCGCCTTGAAACTTTGTTTCTGATGCTACCCTCCGATTAAAGAGGCTGTTCCCTTCGAGGAAGAGTACATGTATGCGTACACCTAAACAAGAATAATTTTATAAATAATAAAACATGTCATGAATATATAACTATTTATGTAGAAATGTTTGTTGCAGTGTCTTCTTATCTTACGAAAACATGATTATTTGTTTTTGAAAACAATGTGCCATTGTGCCATTGTTTACAAAATAAGCCAAAATGTAAATATTTTATTATTGGATACAATTTGAAACTAACATTCATAATCCAATAAACATATATTTTGAATATCTTTTAATAGTCTAAATAACATCCATGTCTACATATTTGTTACCAAGCAAAGAATAGTCCCTTTAAGACAGCCATAATGAACTGGTGACTATTTTTCTCATTTTTATTACTTCCGAAATCAAATAAAGATACACGGCGGGGGAATTCGTTGAAGTGAAATAAGATAGAAAAGCAAACTGTGCTTTATAAAAAAAATCGTTGTTTGGATTCTGCACACATTACCAACCATGAAAAGTATCTCCTGGCCGGCTAGGATGGATCTTAATTCCCAGCAAGAAATGTTAGTCCATGTCTCCGGTTAATATTTGTTTTACGTTTTTAAATATAATGTGTTGTATCAATACTATGGATAACGTTGATGATGAAAAAGTGTCAACACAAAATGATAGCATTCGCCTTGTCAAAATGTATATAACGTTGTAGACACGTACTATTAATGATAATATGAACCGACTATACTTCTCTTTTGCTAAAACTGTAATTATTGTCTTTTTATAGGTAATGCTGCAGTTTCCACGCCCTCGCGATTGTTTTCGTCTGCCATGGTGATGTTCCTACATTACACCTTCCAGTGAAAGCATATGTCTTATTGTACAGCCAGTAAACTGACAACTAATGAAAACATGCCAAAGTACAAATCATATAACAAAAAGTGGTAATCTATACTAAAGCATGCACGATCTAGTTTTATATCTCAGAGATATAATGAAAGGAAAAAGAAACGCATAATGGGTATTTCCGCTATATATTGTATGTTTAATATGCTACTATTAATCGACTGGTACAGGGCGACATTAGGCGTGTCGTTTAAACAGTACCGAACACACCAATGGTTACCCCTTTAAAGTTTCATTATCGACAGAATTCGCACTTGGCTCAACCAGGTGAGCAAACTTAAGCTTTAAACGTTGCAATCTCTTAACAGTAAACACAATACTGAAATGGTTTGACTTTTTCAAGCGAACTTCAACATTTGTGAATTTCGTGTAACAAAGTATACTTTGATTAAAAGATCTATTACACTTCTGTAATTAGTTGTTTTTGTACAAAACACGTTGAGATATATCTGGAATATTACGTGGAATTATGTGTATCTAATAGTGTAGTATAGGCAATATTTTGATTATGATTTTCTTTTTCCTTTCAGTATTCTATTTCTTTCTGCGGAGTATTTCGCTGTAATTATAATGTTATTGAATCTATTATCTAGAGGAATAGTGAATCGTCGCAAAAAAACATTGCTTTTCTCACAGCTCAACTATGCTGTTCATTTACTCAACTGAAGCTTCTTGAAACTGTCTGTAATTAATTTTTCTCAACACGAAGATGTTCAGCTACATGGTTTCTAGCACCAAGATGTTCAGCTACATAGTTTCTAGCACCAAATCTGGAATAACGTTCCAGACAGAAAGTTTTCTAATGATTTTACTGATCATATACACTGAACAAAATTCCTAATGACTCACTTTTGCATCTTAACTAATTATATTTTTTTAAAAATATTTTAGAAAGTAGTGTATTAAGTATTTTGTTTTGACCAATAGTTTGTAAACTATTCATGTTTTGTTTAAAGTGTTATATCTTTTGAGAGTTACCCTCCCATTATATGAAAACATGAAATGTGCCGATTAAACACATAACATGAATCGAAGTCCGCTTTAAGCTATACACTTCTTAAAATTGGTTGGAAATAATATAAAACAAACATAAAAGTTTGACTCATTTATTGCAGATGGAAGTTCCGTCTAAATGGATCATCTTAAATTACCTCCCTTTTAATTGATTCAAGTAACTACTTAAGCGGTGAATTAAGAAATATATTTCTTATTCACTGTTCAGCGTTAACATCAAATATTTCAAAAACATATTTTGCAAACGCATTTGTAATGGTAATGCTAGTAAAACATGATGTCAAAATAATTATTAGGTGAGTACTTAGGAATTTTGACTAGTATATGTAAGTTTCGAAGGTCAGATGCCAAATATACTTTTTTACATGCATGAGGTATGGCACGCAGTATTGATCTGTTTCAAAGAGAAAAACAATTTTCTTAATTCTACAAATGCCATTTCTTAATTCTACAAATGCTATTTCACTCGCACGTGGCATTCATATCAAGCAAATAGAATTCGAATTTAAGTTTAATGTAAAAGCAGCGTAAAACAACGAAGAGTATTAAAACAGATAGAGTCGATATAAAAGCAAGTTTTAACAGATAGAGTCGAAATAAAAGAAAGTTTTAATAGATAGAGTCGAAATAAAAGCACGTTTTAACAGATAGAGTCGATATAAAAGTAGGTTTTAATAGATAGAGTCGATATAAAAGCAGATTTTAATAGATAGAGTCGATATAAAAGCAAGTTTTAATACAAATGCGTTTTTCTTTCTCTGATAAAGTCCCGATATATGCTTAACAGGAAAAGCAACCATCGCAATTGTCTCGGGCAGTGTTTACAAGTTACGAAAATCTACGAGGCAGTTCCGATTGTTTTATTATAATTAACGGGAACAGCAACACTCGCGACTGTCTCAGGCAGTGAAGCGCAGTGGTGTAGTGGTTAGAGCAAAATCCTTGCATTCGGGAGATCGTGGGTTCTATCCCCGGCCGCGTTCAAACCAAATACTTTACAAATGATATTAGTCACTTATAACCCTTGCTTGACGAGCAAATAATGGTTAGTGTGGGTAGTGTGTGTAGTGTGTGTAGTGCTATGTCTGGTTTGCCCAGTGTCAGGAAAAAAGTGGCAGTTTTGGGTATCATGTACTACGGCGTGGTATTCCATTGTGGAAGTACTACATCTGCTACAAGTAGACAGTAGATATATCCACATTGCACTACACACACACATTCAACAGTCCAGACTCAGTTGTGCCATTATCTTTAGGATGTCCTGTCGTTCTATGGCAGAGGGACTATAGACCTTAAAATTACATGCACGCACGCACGACTCACCACACCCGCGCACGGGCACGCTCCGTCTTAGGCAGTGTGTAAAGGTTACAGAAATCTACAAGGCAGTTCCGATTGAAGAGACTATTTGGTCATTTTAAGGTTTCGATATATATACAATCGCAACTGTCTCAGTCACTTTTTACAGATTACGGAAATGTACGAGGTAGCTCCGAATATGGCAACCACATTTGTTAAGTATATGGTTCCGAATTATGCTTAACCGGAACAACCACAATCGCAACTGTCTCAGTCAGTGTTTACAGGTTACGGAAATCTACGTGGCCGTTCCGATTGTGGCGACCACATTCGGTAATTATTTATCAAGTGAATAATTTGTTATGCACAAAAGATTATCGTTTATTAAAAAGCATTAAAAACAAAACAAAATCCCTAACACATCCATTTAACATTGAGTTGTATTTAGATTAACAGTGTCTTTTTTTAGGAAGGCAGTGCCAATATGTGGTTCACTCTTAAAAACTAAGGTTCAGTATTCATTATGTTTTGTAGCTAAGTAATAAATACTTTATATAATAATATAATATGTTAATAGCGCAAACAAATGCAACATAATGCAGAGTAGAATACTGGTGGTAGACGACCAGTTTAGTTTGTTTTGTATTGCATTTTCTATTTGATTTACGTTGTGACTTTCTTGAAAACATTGTGTAATGCGCTTTTACAAATACTGATGTATCGTGCACTATATGTAAGTAATAATTTTTAAAAAAAAGTAAGATATTGCTCCTACTCGAGAGATTGTAATATTTAAAACGAGGACCATTTTATTTTAATTTGTATACACCCGTTTGGATAAACTAGGACGTATTATGTTAGTGGGTTGTGCGTGCGTCCGTCCGTCCGAACTTCCATTCCTCCGTCCGTAAACATCTACGCATTTCGAAACATAACTACTTCGAAACCATAACACCCACAGTCATGAAACTTCATAGTAAATGGTCCTTGGTGAGAGGAGGATCTCCATGGTTGTTGTGATTAGTAGGTCAAAGGTCAAGGTCACCATGACATTATATGGAAATAGACATTCCGTGTGATAACTTCGAATCCGTAACAGCCATACTCAAGGAACTTTAAAGGTTCTTTGCCCTTAGTAGGATGATGAACCTTGTTGTATTTGATACACAAACTACCATAACACCTGCACTCACGACACTGCATAGATACATTGCCATTGGTGAGAAGGGAAAATCTCATGTTTTGGCGTCAAAGGTCAAGGTCTAATGACCTCATATGGAAATATGCATTCCGAACGATAACTTCGAAAGCATAAAACATGGTACATTGGCCTAAGTTAGAATTGAATCTTATTGTTTTTAAATGATTGAGTCAAATATTAAGGTCAATATAATCACATTGCGGCAATATGCATTCCGCAAAATAACTTTGACAGCATAGCACACATTCTCATGAAAATTCACAGGTACTTGCCTTTGGTCAGAAACATGTTGCTTTTGGGATCACTAGGGAAAAGTTCAAGGTCACGATTTACGCATGATAACTCCGTAAATATAACATCTATGGCCATGAAACATCACCTATACATTTCTATTGGTGAGAAAATGAACTCTATTGCTTTTGGCGTAAGTAGGTAAAAGGTCAAGGTCGCTATAACCTTATATGGACATGCATATTCCAAGGATAAATCCAGGAGTATAGTACCTACTATTATGAAGCGTTATAGAAACACTGCTCTTGGTGATAAGAGGAACCCGTTTGCTTTTGGTGTTAGTAGGTCAAACGTCAATGTAATCATGACCCGATATGGACAAACATATTACACACGATAACGCCTGAAATAACACGCACGCACGCACGCACACTCACATAGGTACATTGCCTTGGTGAGAAGAGGAAGCCTATTGCTTTTGTCGGTCAGCAAGGTCACAATAATCTGACATTGACGCAGCCCTAAACAACACTATCCCCACTGTAACGTGTAACTATTAGACCTACACTCTTGAACGTTACGGAAATAGTACCCATGTTTAAACATGATTCATATTAATGTTGGCGTTAGTAGGTCAAAGGTTAAAGTCACAGGTGACTGATAATGAATAAAAACATATTGATTTTATGATTAGTAGGTCAAATGTCAAGGCCAGTGTGACCTGATCATACAAAATGCTTTCCTGGCTGTAATTCTGCATTATTTGACCTACAATCGTGAACTAGTGTTTGCGGCCAAACAACAACAACAACTATGTATGTGTACCTTTTCCTGCAGAATGAATGAGTTCTTTTCGTTCTTATCCCAGTTTTGTTTTATTTCAATATCTTTTCTTTTTTTTGTTATGTGTTTAAATCTGTCATCTGTGTTTTTTATATATATATATCGAAAATTTACAAGTTAGTGTGATACTTTTTTATAAATAGAGAATTTCTCAGTTGATGCTATATCTACATAAATTATGTTAAAAATGTCTACAAGATCGGAGCGGTGCTTTCTGTTTTGATGAAACAGAGGGCGACTCATTTGGATCGATATTGTTTTTTAGGTCACCTGAGTCGAAGGCTCAAGGTGATCTATTGGGATCGCTCTTCGTCCATCGTCCGTCCGTCCGTCGTTAACTTTTGCTTCAAACGACTTCTCCTCAGAAACCGCTTGATCAATTTTGGCCAAACTCCACATGATGATCCTTAGATGAATACTTTTTCGATTTATTAAAATTATGTCAGCGCGACATCCAAGATGGCCGCCATTACCATATGTGGTGGAAACCTTAAACAATCTTCTTCTCAAAAACCGCCGGACAGATTTCGACAGTTTTTAGCTCACCTAAGCACGAAGGGCTCAAGGTTGAGCTATTGTGATCGTCCTTCGTCCGTCCGTGCGTCCGCCCGTGTGTCCGTCCACAATTTCTTCAAACGCTTCTCCTCTGAAACCGCTTGGCCAATTTTGTCAAATCTTCATTGGAATGGTCTTCTCTCAAGATTGTTCAAATTATGGAAATCCATGCAGAACTCTGGTTGCCATGGAATCCGAAAGAATCAAAGCTGGAAAACTTATATTTTTCTCTAAAAGTGATGAATTTCAAAATAATTTCAAAGTAATGATGTTTGTGTGGGCCTCTATCACGATTGTTCAAGCTGGGTTGATTCGTCAAAAAACATGGCCGCCCATTTCTATATGGAAAACTTGAAAAATCTTTTCGTCCGAAACTGCTTGATGGATTTCAATACAATTAATTAATTATTAGCGGTAATAAATTAGCAGTAATTAATTAATAATTAATTAGGATTGGTCAAACCGAGTTGAACTCTCCAAAAACATGGCCGTTTCCTTATATAACAGAAACTATATCAGAGAATTTCCGAAACCACACGTTTTGAATCAGATGTACCATCATCTACTGATCCTAGACAAAGATTTTACAAATATTGAATCCGGGGTAAAATTATGTATGTATTGCATCAAGTTTGTTGAAATGGTGAACCAAGGGGTCAGAATTTGCCCCATCCTATTTGTCACAAGTTTTCATTTGGATCCTAGAGAAAACCTAATGACAATTGCGTTTAGCGTGTTGTATTGGTTCAAATTTACTCAGGTGAACGATCTTTGGCCATCATAGCCCTCTTGTTTTTTTTAAATGATCGCCAACGCCTAGACTATCAAGTTTATTCAAATGATGCCCTCGGGGTCAAACATGGTCGTGCCCCGGGGTCCAAATTTTGTATTTTGAGATGTTGCATGTTTTTCAGACTTATATAGGAAAAAACTTTAAAAAATCTTCTTCTCTGAAACCCCAAGGCACATAACTCTCAGGAATTACATGTAGCATCAGCTTATGGTCCTCTATTAAGTTTGTTCAAATGGTGTCCCTGGGGTCAAATTTGGTCCCGCCCCGGGGGTCACAGTTTTACATAGAATTATAATAGGGGAAAATCTTCTTCTCTGAAGCTATTAGAGTCAGAGGTTTAATATTTTGCATTTACTATAAGCTTATGGTCCTTTACCAACTTTGTTCAAATAGTGACCCTGGGGTCACATTTGGTCCCGCCCCAGGGATCACATGTTTTATATAGACTTCTATTGGGAAATACTTAAAAAATCTTCTTCTTTGAAACTACAAGAGCCATAGGTTTAATGTTTTGCATTTACTTTAAGCGTATAGTCCTCTACCAAGCCTGTTTAAATGGTGATCATGTGGTCACATTTGGCCCGCCCCAAAGCTCACATGTTTTCAAAGACTTACATAGGGAAATTTAAAAAAAAAACTTCTTCTCAGAAACAGCTTAGAAAATTATGACCAAACTTCACATGGATGATCCTTAGATGTATGTTTTTCAAATTTGTTAAAATTAAGTAAACACAACATCCAAGATGGCCGCGATAGAAAAATCTTTAAATTCCTTCTTGTACACTGGGAAGCCCAATCCGTGGGTTCAAATCCCACTGGAGGTGGGTTTTTTTATTCTTCAGTTTTTTTACCGTTTCCTGTTTGGATGCGTTTTTTCTTTGTTTAATTTTCCAAACGTTTGTATATAAAGATTTCGCATGTTTTACATAGACCAATATAGGGAAAACTTAAAACATCTCTGAAATTACAAGAGTTTTGCGTTTGCTATAGGCTTATGGTCCTCTACCAAGTTTGCTCAAATGGTGATCCTCGGGTCACATTTGTCCCCGCCCAAGGGGTCAAATGTTTTACATAGATTTGCATAGGGAAATACTAAAAAAATATTCTTCTGAAACTGAAAGAGCCAGAGGTTTAATATTTTGCATTTACTATAAGCTGATGGTCCTCTACCAAGCTTGTTCAAATGGTGATCCTGGGGTCACACTGGGCCCCGCCACAGAGGTCACATGTTTTACTTAGACTTATATAGCAATATTCTTCAAAAAATCGTCTTCTCAGAAACAGCTTGGTCAATTTTGACCAAACTTCTCATGGATGAACCTTAGATGAATGTTTTTCAAATTTGTTAAAAAAAGTTAAACGTGACATCCAAGATGGCCACCATAGAAAAATCTTTGAATTAATTATTGTACACTGGGCCATGGGTTCAAATCCCACTGGAGGTAAAAGAAAAATTCTTCTTCAATTTTTATTATTGTTTTCTGTTTGGATGCGTTTTTTCTTTTGATATTTTTTCTAAAGTTTGTATATAAAGATTTTGCATGTTTTACATAGACTTATTATAGGGAAAACTTAACAAATCTTCTTTTAAATTGTTAGCATGGAGTTGTAGGTTTAAGTTTCGATTGAGGGTGTTGTTGTGTTTTGCACGTGTAAAAGGGTATTGAAAGGATTTAATGATAACATCCCTTGATATAAGACCATTTTTTCATCATTGCAAAGATCCTCAGGTGATCGATTCAGGGCCATCATGGCCCTCTTGTTTGTAAGATGTTGTGATATTGTTCAGTTTTTTGTTTATTTTAGGATTAACTCATTTGATTCGATATTGTTAATTGTATAGAGAGTTACTCAGTTGATGTGATATTGTTTATTTATAGGCTTAACTCATTTGAATCAATATTATTAATTTGATAGAGGGTTACTCAACAGGTTTGGTATTGTTTATTTATAGAGGGTTAACTCAACTGATGTGATGAACTGATGTGATGCATGTTATTCTATTCGATAAAGTACTCGAGCCGGTAAAGCGAGACCAACAGGTGCGTGCTCATTCGCAACATCTCAATCACTTATCTTCGAGTAACGACAATCGTGAATGCTCGGCCAATCCCGTCATTCCTCGGATCCCGCTGCGAAGTAGTGTACGAGATGTTGCGAATGGAGTAACTAGTGACTTCCGTTGAAAGTAGTTCCTCAAATGAAAACAGAGTTGTTTCCCTTAAATTGGCTTAGCTAAAGACATTAACATATGTCAACGTAATGTATTAGTAATATTGTTGACATTCGATTATCATTTCGTACTACAACTGAAAATCCTTTATTATTGCATAGTTAAAATAAAGGAATACTCGGAACTTCAACTTTCACTTGTACTGTACCGAGGCAGAAAACTTCGTCAACTCATTCTTTCCCGTTAAACAGGCCTGACAACTCTCCGAATAAATTCTGGAATTTACGGATTTTTCATCAGCTCTACGGATCTCCGGTTTCAAATCTTCAATCTCCGGATTTTAAATCAATTCTTATTTTAAAAATGTTGATTATTTAACAGCTATATGTTCACAGTGTATCAGCTATTTCCTTCATCGGTCCTGTACCATTGTCAAACCAATGGTTGGTCATGCTGTTTAACTCACTGAATATACAAATTTAACAATGCGCTTAAACAATAATTGCACAAAGCAAGTCATACGCTAAAATTGTCATTTAAAAATGTTCTTTGTGCGCTTTAAATTTTTCATCTTAAAAATCTCAGATTGTTTGCAGCCCTGAACTATTATGCTGTGTAAAATCCTAGTAATTGGATCATTGATTGTTTATAGAATTTGAACTCCAGTATCTGAATAAAATGTATCACTACAACTTTGCTGTTACTTAGTTCTATATGCTCGCATCCGGGCATTCCATAGTTTCCGTATTTTCCCAATGCTGTTTTGAGACGCCAGCTTCATAGCTGTCAAGGCCCAATAGAAGCCCACTTGGTTAAGGGGTCAGTGTGGTGAAACCCCTTGAGTTTCATGAATTTTAGATTAGATGTATACTCGTGCTCTTACATTTTAATTCAATTCATTTAAAAGTCACACAATATAAAGAGGTGATACGGAAATCCTGATTAAACTATATTAAATTTTAACGATTTTTATTTTTTTTAAAAATCGCAGACAAAAAAAAAAGTTGGTCAAATTTTCAGAATGCGTGCAACTAGGCTTAGTAATAGTCATCCTACCAAGTTTCATGGAAATCGAGGCAGGAGATCAGGAGAAGTAGTCGGGACAAAACTTATGTATTAAGACCTTTAAAGGGCCATAACTCTGCCAAAAATCATTCAACCGGAACAAGACAAAGATATACGCAACCAAGTCCGGACAAAGTTTGTGTAATAAAACGTTTTAAAGAGTCACAACGCCATCAAATATCATTCAACCGGAACACGACAACGATATGCGCAAACTAGGCTTGGTACTGAACATTCCTGCCAAGTTGCATTGAAACTCAGCCAGAGGTTTGGGAAAACTAGTCCGGATAAAGTTTGTGTATAATGGTCATAACTCTGTCAAAAATCATTAAACCGGAACATGGCAATGATATGCGCAACTAGGCTTTGTACCGATCATTCCTGTCAAGTTTCGTTGAAATCTAACTAGGTACTGTATAAAGTTAGTGTATTTAAACATTTAAAGACTCGTCTGCACAATGTGTGTGTATTAAAACATTTAAGGGCCATAAATCCGCCAAAAAACATTCAACCGGAACACATCTAAGCTTGATACTGATCATCCTTGCCAAGTTTCGTTGAAATCCGGCTAGGGGTTCAGCAGAACTAGTCCGGACAAAGTTTGTGTATTAAAACTCCGCCAAAAAAGGTCAACCGGAACACATTGATGATATGCACAACTAGGCTTGGTACTGATAACCCCTGCAACGTTTCTCTGAAATCCGGCCAGGGACTCAGCAGAACTAGTCCATACAAAGTATGTGTATTAAAACCTTTAAAGGGACTGTCTCCAGCCACAAATCATTCAACGGGAACAAGGTACTAGGCTTGGTAAAGAAAAACAGACGTCCAACGATGTACTGGATACCCAAATTACACAAAACAACCATATAAAGCCCGTTTTATTTCCAATTCTAGTCCTTGCAACCCCTACAAATATCTCCAAACTTTTGATATCTTGTCTTACTGTCGATTAATTTATTTTGGTCTCTTAAAAATTCAGGCGACGTTCTTGATAACATTTGCAATAAACGTCAAGCTTCATCTATAAGTACTTATGATTTTTCTACATTATATACAACTTTACCACACAACCTAATCAAAGACAAGCTTTCATTCAAAAAACTTTTGCTAGGAAAAACCTGCATTTTTGGCCCGTAAACAATATTAAAGCGTTTTTACTAACAGCAGTTTTGACAATTACACTATGTGGACTTGCCATGACGTTTATGAATCACTTATTTTTCTATTACATAATATTTTCATCAGGTATGGAACTACAGTTTATAGACAAATTGTTGGTATCCCTATGGGTACGAACTGTGCACCGATTGTTGCAGATTTGTTTTTATATTGCTATGAAAGAGATTTCATGTTGAGTCTTTCATCAGATAGCCAGGCAGATGTTTTTGAAGCCTTTAATGACACCTCTCGGTATCTGGATGACATATTGAACATTGACAACCCTTTCTTTTCTATGGTTAGTAATACATATCCTAGAGAACTTCAACTTAACAAAGCTAATATTTGTGATATTAACGCTTCTTTTCTCGGTTTACATCTCTCTATTGGTGAAATAATTATAAAAATAATTATAAAAATCTATGACAAGAGAGATGATTTTAATTTTGATATTGTTAATTATCCCCACTTGGATGGGGATGTTCCTCGAGCAACTTCTTATGGG
>JAWPHD010015631.1:0-54202 GCA_037043455.1 Cyrtodaria siliqua | reverse complement strand
GACGGAATATATATGTGTAAGAACGGAATATATATGTGTAAGAACTGAATATATATGTGAAGAACTGAATATATATGTGTAAGAACTGAATATATATGCGTAAGAACTGAATATATTTGCGTAAAACTGAATATATATGTGTAAGAACTGAATATATATGCGTAAGAACTGAATATATATGCGTAAGAACTGAATACATATGCATAAGAACTGAATATATATGCGTTAAACTGAATATATATGTGTAAGAACTGAATATATATGCGTAAGAACTGAATATATATGCGTAAGAACGGAATATATATGTGTAAGAACGGAATATATATGTGTAAGAACGGAATATATATGCGTAAGATCGCAATATATATGTATAAGAACGGAATATATATGTGTAAGAACTGAATATATATTTGCAAAAACTGAATATATATGTGTAAGAACTGAATATATATGTGTAAGAACTGAATATAGATGCGTAAGACTGAATATATATGTGTAAGAACTGAATATATATGTGTAAGAACTGAATATATATGCGTGAGAACTGAATATATATGCGTAAGAACTGAATATATATGCGTAAAACTGAATATATATGTGTAAGAACTGAATATATATGCGTAAGAACTGAATATATATGCGTAAGAACTGAATATATATGTCTAAGAACTGAATATATATGCGTAAGAACTGAATATATATGCGTAAGAACTCATTATATATGCTTAAGAACTTAATATATATGCGTAAAACTGAATACATATGTGTAAGACCTGAATATATATGCGTAAGAACTGAATATATATGCGTAAGAACTGAATATATACGTCTAATAACTGAATATACATCCATAAGAATTGAATATATATGCGTAAGAACTGAATATATATGCGTAAGAACGGAATATATATGTGTAAGAACGCAATATATATGTGTAAGAACGGAATATACATGTGTAAAAACGGAATATATATGCGTAAGAAGGGAATATATATGTGTAAGAACAGAATATATATTTGTAAGAACGGAAAATATATGTGTAAGAACGGAATATATATGTGTAAGACTGAATATATATGTGTAAAAACGGAATATATATGTGTAAGAACGGAATATATATGTGTAAGAACGGAATATATATGTGTAAGAACGGAATATATATGTGTAAGAACAGAATATATATGCGTAAGAACGGAATATATATGTGTAAGAACGGAATATATATGTGTAAGAACTGAATATATATGCGTAAGAACGGAATATAATTGTGTAAGAACGGAATATATATGTGTAAAAACTGAATATATATGTGTAAGAACTGAATATATATGTGTAAAAACTGAATATATATGAGTAAAAACGGAATATATATGTGTAAGAACGGAATATATATGTGTAAGAACGGAATATATATGCGTAAGAACGGAATATATATGTGTAAGAACGGAATATATATGTGTAAGAACTGAATATATATGTGTAAGAACTGAATATATATGCGTAAAAACTGAATATATATGAGTAAGAACGGAATATATATGTGTAAGAACGGAATATATGTGTAAGAACGGAATATATATGCGTAAGAACGGTATATATATGTGTAAGAACGCAATATATATGTGTAAGAACGGAATATATATGCGTAAGAACGAAAGAACGGAATATATATGTTTAATAACTGAATATATATGTGTAAGAACTGAATATATAAGTGTAAGAACTGAATATATATGTGTAAGAATTGAATATATATGTGTAGGAACTGAATATATATGCGTAAGAACCGAATATATATGCGTAAAACTAAATATATGTGTAAGAACTGAATATATATGCGTAAGAACTGAATATTTATGTCTAAGAAATTAATATATAAGCGTAAGAACTGAATATATATGCTTAAGAACTCAATATATATGCTTAAGAACTGAATATATATGTGTAAGAACTGAATATATATGTGTAAGAACGGAATATATATGCGTAAGAACGGAATATATATGTGTAAGAACGGAATATATATGTGTAAAAAATGAATATATATGTGTAAGAACTGAATATATATGTGTAAAAACTGAATATATATGAGTAAGAACGGAATATATATGTGTAAGAACGGAATATATATGTGTAAGAACGGAATATATATGCGTAAGAACGGAATATATATGTGAAAGAACGAAATATATATGTGTAAGAACTGAATATATATGTGTAAGAACTGAATATATATGATAAAAACTGAATATGTATGAGTAAGAACGGAATATATATGTGTAATAACGGAATATATATGTGTAAGAACGGAATATATATGCGTAAGAACGGAATATATATGTGTAAGAACGCAATATATATGTGTAAGAACGGAATATATATGCGTACGAACGAAAGAACGGAATATATATGTGTAAGAAGTGAATATATATGTGTAAGAACTGAATATATAAGTGTAAGAACTGAATATATATGTGTAAGAACGGAATATATATGTGTAAGAACGGAATATATATGTGTAAGAACGGAATATATATGTGTAAGTACGGAATGTATATGTGTAAGAACGGAATATATATGCGTAAGAACGTAATATATATGTGTAAGAACGGAATATATATGTGTAAGAACTGAATATATATGTGTAAGAACTAAATATATATGTGTAAGAACGGAATATATATGCGTAAGAATGGAATATATATGTGTAAGAACGGGATATATATGTGTAAGAACTGAATATATATGTGTAAGAACTGAATATATATGTGTAAGAACTAAATATATATGTGTAAGAAGGGAATATATATGCGTAAGAACTAAATATATATGCGTAAGAACGGAATATATATGTGTAAGAACGGAATATATATGTGTATGAACGGAATATATATGTGTAAGAACTGAATATATATGTGTAAGAACTGAATATATATGTGTAAGAACGGAATATATATGTGTAAGAACGGAATATATATGTGTAACAACTGAATATATATGTGTAAGAACTGAATATATATGTGTAAGAACTGAATATATATGCGTAAGAACTGAATATATTTGCGTAAAACTGAATATATATGTGTTAGAACTGAATATATATGCGTAAGAACTGAATATATATGCTTAAAACTGAATATATATGTGTTAGAACTGAATATATATGCGTAAGAACGGAATATATATGTGTAAGAACGGAATATATATGTGTAAGAACGGAATATATATGTGTAAGTACGGAATGTATATGTGTAAGAACGGAATATATATGCGTAAGAACGTAATATATATCGGTAAGAATGGAATATATATGTGTAAGAACGGGATAAATATGTGTAAGAACTGAATATATATGTGTAAGAACTGAATATATATGTGTAAGAACTGAATATATATGTGTAAGAAGGGATTATATATGCGTAAGAACTAAATATATATGCGTAAGAACGGAATATATATGTGTAAGAACGGAATATATATGTGTATGAACGTAATATATATGTGTAAGAACTGAATATATATGTGTAAGAACTGAATATATATGTGTAAGAACAGAATATATATGTGTAAGAACGGAATATATATGTGTAAGAACTGAATATATATGTGTAAGAACTGAATATATATGTGTAAGAACTGAATATATATGCGTAAGAACTGAATATATTTGCGTAAAACTGAATATATATGTGCTAGAACTGAATATATATGCGTAAGAACTGAATACATATGCGTAAAACTGAATATATATGTGTTAGAGCTGAATATATATGCGTAAGAACGAAATATATATGTGTAAGAATGGAATATATATGTGTAAGAACGGAATATATATGTGTAAGTACGGAATGTATATGTGTAAGAACGGAATATATATGCGTAAGAACGTATTATATATGTGTAAGAACGGAATATATATGTGTAAGAACTGAATATATATATGTAAGAACTAAATATATATGTGTAAGAACGGAATATATATGCGTAAGAATGGAATATATATGTGTAAGAACGGTATATATATGTGTAAGAACTGAATATATATGTGTAAGAAATGAATATATACGTGTAAGAACTGAATATATATGTGTAAGAAGGGAATATATATGCGTAAGAACTAAATATATATGCGTAAGAACGGAATATATATGTGTAAGAACGGAATATACATGTGTATGAACGGAATATATATGTGTAAGAACTGAATATATATGTGTAAGAACTGAATATATATGTGTAAGAACGGAATATATATGCGTAAGAACTGATTATATTTGCGTAAAACTGAATATATATGTGTTAGAACTGAATATATATGCGTAAGAACTGAATATATATGCGTAAGAACTGAATATATATGCGTAAGAATTGAATATATATGCATAAAACTGAATATATATGTGTAAGAACTGAATATATATGCGTAAGAACTGAATATATATGTGTAAGAACGGATTATATATGTGTAAGAACGGAATATATATGTGTAAGAACGGAATATAATTGCGTAAGATCGGAATATATATGTATAAGAACGGAATATATATGTGTAAGAACTGAATATATATGTGTAAAAACTGAATATATATGTAAGAACTGAATATATATGTGTAAGAACTGAATATATATGCGTAAGACTGAATATATATTTGTAAGAACTGAATATATATGCGTAAGAACTGAATATATATGCATGAGAACTGAATATATATGCGTAAGAACTGAAATATATGCGTAAAACTGAATATATATGTGTAAGAACTGAATATATATGCATAAGAACTGAATATATATGAGTAAGAACTGAATATATATGTGTAAGAACGGAATATATATGCTTAAGAACGGAATATATATGTGTAAGAACGGAATATATATGTGTAAGAACTGCATATATATGTGTAAGAACTGAATATATATGCGTAAGAACTGAATATATATGCGTAAGAACTGAATATATATGCGTAAGAACTGAATATATATGCAACTGAATATATATGTGTAAGAACTGAATATATATGCGTAAGAACTGAATATATATGCGTAACAACTGAATATATATGTCTAAGAACTTAATACATAAGCGTAAGAACTGAATATATATGCTTAAGAACTGAATATATATGCTGAAGACCTAAATATATATGTGTAAGAACGGAAAATATATGTGTAAGAACGGAATATATATGTGTAAGAACTGAATATATATGTGTAAGTACGCAATATATATGTGTAAGAACTGAATATATATGTGTAAGAACTGAATATATATGTGTAAGAACTGAATATATATGCGTAAGAACTGAATATATATGTGTAGGAACTGAATATATATGCGTAAAACTGAATATATATGCGTAAGAACCGAATATATATGCGTAAAACTAAATATATGTGAAAGAACTGAATATATATGCGTAAGTACTGAATATATATGTCTAAGAAATTAATATATAAGCGTAAGAACTGAATATATATGCTTAAGAACTCAATATATATGCTTAAGAACTGAATATATATGTGTAAGAACTGAATATATATGTGTAAGAACGGAATATATATGCGTAATAACGGAATATATATGTGTAAGAACGGAATATATATGTGTAAAAACTGAATATATATGTGTAAGAACTGAATATATATGTGTAAAAACTGAATATATATGAGTAAGAACGGAATATATATGTGTAAGAACGGAATATATATGTGTAAGAACGGAATATATATTCGTAAGAACGGAATATATATGTGAAAGAACGGAATATATATGTGTAAGAACTGAATATATATGTGTAAGAACTGAATATATATGATAAAAACTGAATATGTATGAGTAAGAACGGAATATATATGTGTAAGAACGGAATATATATGTGTAAGAACGGAATATATATGCGTAAGAACGGAATATATATGTGTAAGAACGCAATATATATGTGTAAGAACGGAATATATATGCGTAAGAACGAAAGAACGGAATATATATGTGTAAGAAGTGAATATATATGTGTAAGAAATGAATATATAAGTGTAAGAACTGAATATATATGTGTAAGAACGGAATATATATGTGTAAGTACGGAATGTACATGTGTAAGAACGGAATATATATGCGTAAGAACGTAATATATATGTGTAAGAACGGAATATATATGTGTAAGAACTGAATATATATGTGTAAGAACTAAATATATATGTGTAAGAACGGAATATATATGCGTAAGAATGGAATATATATGTGTAAGAACGGAATATATATGTGTAAGAACTGAATATATATGTGTAAGAACTGAATATATATGTGTAGGAACTGAATATATATGTGTAAGAAGGGAATATATATGCGTAAGAACTAAATATATATGCGTAACAACGGAATATATATGTGTAAGAACGGAATATATATGTGTATGAACGGAATATATATGCGTAAGAACGGAATATATATGTGTAAGAACGGAATATATATGTGTAAGAACTGAATATATATGTGTAAGAACTGAATATATATGTGTAAGAACTGAATATATATGCGTAAGAACTGAATATATTTGCGTAAAACTGAATATATATGTGTTAGAACTGAATATATATGCGTAAGAACTGAATATATATGCGTAAGAACTGAATATATATGCGTAAAACTGAATATATATGTGTAAGAACTGAATATATATGCGTAAGAACTGAATATATATGTGTAAGAACGGATTATATATGTGTAAGAACGGAATATATATGTGTAAGAACGGAATATATATGCGTAAGATCGGAATATATATGTATAAGAACGGAATATATATGTGTAAGAACTGAATATATATGTGTAAAAACTGAATATATATGTGTAAGAACTGAATATATATGTGTAAGAACTGAATATATATGCGTAAGACTGAATATATATTTGTAAGAACTGAATATATATGCGTAAGAACTGAATATATATGAGTGAGAACTGAATATATATGCGTAAGAACTGAATATATATGCGTAAAACTGAATATATATGTGTAAGAACTGAATATATATGCATAAGAACTGAATATATATGTGTAAGAACTGAATATATATGTGTAAGAACGGAATATATATGCTTAAGAACGGAATATATATGTGTAAGAACGGAATATATATGTGTAAGAACTGAATATATATGTGTAAGAACTGAATATATATGCGTAAGAACTGAATATATATGCGTAAGAACTGAATATATATGCGTAAGAAATGAATATATATGCAACTGAATATATATGTGTAAGAACTGAATATATATGCGTAAGAACTGAATATATATGCGTAACAACTGAATATATATGTCTAAGAACTTAATATATAAGCGTAAGAACTGAATATATATGCTTTAGAACTGAATATATATGCTGAAGACCTGAATATATATGTGTAAGAACGGAATATATATGCGTAAGAACGGAATATATATGTGTAAAAACGGAATATATATGTGTAAGAACTGAATATATATGTGTAAGAACTGAATATATATGTGTAAAAACTGAATATATATGAGTAAGAACGGAATATATATGTTTAAGAACGGAATATATATGTGTAAGAAAGGAATATATATGCGTAAGAACGGAATATATATGTGTAAGAACTGAATATATATGCGTAAAACTGAATATATATGTATAAGAACTGAATATATATGCGTAAGAACTGAATATATATTCGTAAGAACTGAATATGTATGTCTAAGAACTGATTATATATGCGTAAGAACTCAATATGTATGCTTAAGAACTGATTATATGCGTAAAACTGAATATATATGTGTAAGAACTGAATATATATGCGTAAGAACTGAATATATATGCGTAAGAACTGAATATATATCAGTAAGAACTGAATATATATGCGTAAGAACGGAATATATATTTATAAGAACGGAATATATATGTGTAAGAACAAAATACATATGCGTAAGAACGGAAAATATATTTGTAAGAACGGAAAATATATGTGTAAGAACGGAATATATATGTGTAAGAACTGAATATATATGTGTAAGAACGGAATATATATGTGTAAGAACTGAATATATATGTGTAAGAACTGAACATATATGTGTAAGAACTGAATATATATGCGTAAGAACTGAATATATATGCGTCAGAACTGAATATATATGTCTAAGAACTGAATATATATCCGTAAGAACTGAATATATATGCGTAAGAACTGAATATATATGCGTTAGAACTGAACATATATGCGTATGAACTGAATGTATATGCGTAAGAACTGAATAAATATGCGTAAAACTTAATATATATGTGTAATAACTGAATATATATGCGTAAGAACTGAATATATATGGGTAAGAACCGAATATATATGACTAAGAACTGAAAATATATGCGTAAGAACTTAATATATATGCGTAAGAACTCAATATATATGCTTAAGAGCTGAATATATATGCGTAAAACTTAATATATATGTGGTAGAACTGAATATATATGCGTAAGAACGGAATATATATGTGTAAGAACGGAATATATATGCTTAAGAACGGAATATATATGTGTAAGAACGGAATATATATGTGTAAGAACTGAATATATATGTGTAAGAACTGAATATATATGCGTAAGAACTGAATATATATGCGTAAGAACTGAATATATATGCGTAAGAACTGAATATATATGCGTAAGAACTGAATATATATGCGTAACAACTGAATATATATGTCTAAGAACTTAATATATAAGCATAAGAACTGAATATATATGCTTAAGAACTGAATATATATGCTTAAGAACTGAATATATATGTGTAAGAACGGAATATATATGCGTAAGAACGGAATATATATGTGTAAGAACGGAATATATATGTGTAAGAAAGGAATATATATGCGTAAGAACGGAATATATATGTGTAAGAACTGAATATATATGCGTAAAACTGAATATATATGTATAAGAACTGAATATATATGCGTAAGAACTGAATATTTATTCGTAAGAACTGAATATGTATGTCTAAGAACTGATTATATATGCGTAAGAACTCAATATGTATGCTTAAGAACTGATTATATGCGTAAAACTGAATATATATGTGTAAGAACTGAATATATATGCGTAAGAACTGAATATATATGCGTAAGAACTGAATATATATCAGTAAGAACTGAATATATATGCGTAAGAACGGAATATATATTTATAAGAACGGAATATATATGTGTAAGAACAAAATACATATGCGTAAGAACGGAAAATATATTTGTAAGAACGGAAAATATATGTGTAAGAACGGAATATATATGTGTAAGAACTGAATATATATGTGTAAGAACGGAATATATATGTGTAAGAACTGAATATATATGTGTAAGAACTGAACATATATGTGTAAGAACTGAATATATATGCGTAAGAACTGAATATATATGCGTAAGAACTGAATATATATGTCTAAGAACTGAATATATATCCGTAAGAACTGAATATATATGCGTAAGAACTGAATATATATGCGTTAGAACTGAACATATATGCGTAAGAACTGAATGTATATGCGTAAGAACTGAATAAATATGCGTAAAACTTAATATATATGTGTAATAACTGAATATATATGCGTAAGAACTGAATATATATGGGTAAGAACCGAATATATATGACTAAGAACTGAAAATATATGCGTAAGAACTTAATATATATGCGTAAGAACTCAATATATATGCTTAAGAGCTGAATATATATGCGTAAAACTTAATATATATGTGGTAGAACTGAATAAATATGCGTAAGAACGGAATATATATGTGTAAGAACGGAATATATATGCTTAAGAACGGAATATATATGTGTAAGAACGGAATATATATGTGTAAGAACTGAATATATATGTGTAAGAACTGAATATATATGCGTAAGAACTGAATATATATGCGTAAGAACTGAATATATATGCGTAAGAACTGAATATATATGCAACTGAATATATATGTGTAAGAACTGAATATATATGCGTAAGAACTGAATATATATGCGTAACAACTGAATATATATGTCTAAGAACTTAATATATAAGCATAAGAACTGAATATATATGCTTAAGAACTGAATATATATGCTTAAGAACTGAATATATATGTGTAAGAACGGAATATATATGCGTAAGAACGGAATATATATGTGTAAGAACGGAATATATATGTGTAAGAACTGAATATATATGTGTAAGAACTGAATATATATGTGTAAAAACTGAATATATATTAGTAAGAACGGAATATATATGTGTAAGAACGGAATATATATGTGTAAGAAAGGAATATATAAGCGTAAGAACGGAATATATATGTGTAAGAACTGAATATATATGCGTAAAACTGAATATATATGTATAAGAACTGAATATATATGCGTAAGAACTGAATATATATTCGTAAGAACTGAATATGTATGTCTAAGAACTGATTATATATGCGTAAGAACTCAATATGTATGCTTAAGAACTGATTATATGCGTAAAACAGAATATATATGTGTAAGAACTGAATATATATGCGTAAGAACTGAATATATATGCGTAAGAACTGAATATATATGTCTAAGAACTGAATATATATCAGTAAGAACTGAATATATATGCGTAAGAACGGAATATATATGTGTAAGAACGGAATACATATGCGTAAGAACGGAAAATATATTTGTAAGAACGGAAAATATATGTGTAAGAACGGAATATATATGTGTAAGAACTGAATATATATGTGTAAGAACGGAATATATATTTGTTAGAACTGAATATATATGTGTAAGAACTGAACATATATGTGTAAGAACTGAATATATATACGTAAGAACTGAATATATATGTCTAAGAACTGAATATATATCCGTAAGAAATGAATATATATGCGTAAGAACTGAATATATATGCGTAAGAACTGAACATATATGCGTAAGAACTGAATATATATGCGTAAGAACTGAATATATATGCGCAAGAACTGAATATATATGTCTAAGAACTGAATATATATGCGTAAGAACTGAATATATATGCGTAAGAACGGAATATATATGTGTAAGAACGGAATATATATTTGTAAGAACGGAAAATATATGTGTAAGAACGGAATATATATGTGTAAGAACTGAATATATATGTGTAAGAACGGAATATATATGTGTAAGAACTGAATATATATGTGTAAGAACTGAATATATATGTGTAAGAACTGAATATATATGTGTAAGAACTGAATATATATGTGTAGGAACTGAATATATATGCGTAAAACTGAATATATATGCGTAAGAACCGAATATATATGCGTAAAACTAAATATATGTGTAAGAACTGAATATATATGCGTAAGAACTGAATATATATATCTAAGAACTTAATATGTAAGCGTAAGAACTCAATATATATCCTTAAGAACTCAATATATATGCTTAAGAACTGAATATATATGTGTAAGAACTGAATATATATCAGTAAGAACTGAATATATATGCGTAAGAACGGAATATATATTTATAAGAACGGAATATATATGTGTAAGAACGGAATACATATGCGTAAGAACGGAAAATATATTTGTAAGAACGGAAAATATATGTGTAAGAACGGAATATATATGTGTAAGAACTGAATATATATGTGTAAGAACGGAATATATATTTGTTAGAACTGAATATATATGTGTAAGAACTGAACATATATGTGTAAGAACTGAATATATATACGTAAGAACTGAATATATATCCGTAAGAAATGAATATATATGCGTAAGAACTGAATATATATGCGTAAGAACTGAACATATATGCGTAAGAACTGAATATATATGCGTAAGAACTGAATAAATATGCGTAAAACTTAATATATATGTGTAATAACTGAATATATATGCGTAAGAACTGAATATATATGACTAAGAACTGAAAATATATGCGTAAGAGCTGAATATATATGCGTAAGAACTCAATATATATGCTTGTGAATTGAATATATATGCGTAAAACTTAAAATATATGTGTAAGAACTGAATATATATGCGTAAGAACTGAATATATATGCGCAAGAACTGAATATATATGTCTAAGAACTGAATATATATGCGTAAGAACTGAATATATATGCGTAAGAATGGAATATATATGTGTAAGAACGGAATATATATTTGTAAGAACGGATAATATATGTGTAAGAACGGAATATATATGTGTAAGAACTGAATATATATGTGTAAGAACGGAATATATATGTGTAAGAACTGAATATATATGTGTAAGAACGGAATATATATGTGTAAGAACTGAATATATATGTGTTAGAACTGAATATATATGCGTAAGAACTGAATATATATGCGTAAGAACTGAATATATATGTGTAAGAACTGAATATATATGTGTAAGAACTGAATATATATGCGTAAGAACTGAATATATATGTGTAGGAACTGAATATATATGCGTAAAACTGTATATATATGCGTAAGAACCGAATATATATGCGTAAAACTAAATATATGTGTAAGAACTGAATATATATGCGTAAGAACTGAATATTTATATCTAAGAACTTAATATATAAGCGTAAGAACTGAATATATATGCTTAAGAACTCAATATATATGCTTAAGAACTGAATATATATGTGTAAGAACTGAATATATATGTGTAAGAACGGAATATATATGCGTAAGAACGGAATATATATGTGTAAGAACGGAATATATATGTGTAAAAACTGAATATATATGTGTAAGAACTGAATATATATGTGTAAAAACTGAATATATATGAGTAAGAACGGAATATATATGTGTAAGAACGGAATATATATGTGTAAGAACGGAATATATATGCGTAAGAACGGAATATATATGTGTAAGTACGGAATATATATGTGTAAGAACTGAATATATTTGTGTAAGAACTGAATATATATGATAAAAACTGAATATGTATGAGTAAGAACGGAATATATATGTGTAAGAACGGAATATATATGTGTAAGAACGGAATATATATGCGTAAGAACGGAATATATATGTGTAAGAACGCAATATATATGTGTAAGAACGGAATATATATGCGTAAGAACGAAAGAACGGAATATATATGTGTAAGAATTGAATATATATGTGTAAGAACTGAATATATAAGTGTAAGAACTGAATATATATGTGTAAGAACGGAATATATATGTGTAAGAACGGAATGTATATGTGTAAGAACGGAATATATATGCGTAAGAACGTAATATATATGTGTAAGAACTGAATATATATGTGTAATAACTGAATATATATGTGTAAGAACTAAATATATATGTGTAAGAACGGAATATATATGCGTAAGAATGGAATATATATGTGTAAGAACGGAATATATATGTGTAAGAACTGAATATATATGTGTAAGAACTGAATATATATGTGTAAGAACTGAATATATATGTGTAAGAAGGGAATATATGTGCGTAAGAACTAAATATATATGCGTAAGAACGGAATATATATGTGTAAGAACGGAATATATATGTGTATGAACGGAATATATATGCGTAAGAACGGAATATATATGTGTAAGAACTTAATATATATGTGTAAGAACTGAATATATATGTGTAAGAACTGAATATATATGTGTAAGAACTGAATATATATGCGTAAGAACTGAATATATTTGCGTAAAACTGAATATATATGTGTTAGAACTGAATATATATGCGTAAGATCTGAATATATATGCGTAAGAACTGAATATATATGCGTAAGAACTGAATATATATGCGTAAAACTGAATATATATGTGTGTCACAAAATGTCACGGGTAGAGCGTACTGGTCGTATATAGCTCTTGTATCGGTTACACCCAAAATCTATTGTTCGAGTTGAAACAATTTCACAATATTCATGATCGATCCATGTAACACGTAAAAGCGTGCACATTTTAAGTGGCCGCCAGAGAGGCCGTGTCATAAGTTTAGTTTTGTGCTAATGCATGTAAACGTATATGTATATTTTCCTTAAACGGCAAAATTGTATAAGGGCCTCGCGTGTAGATTCAATACTGTAGATTTAGCCACGTTTGTCACGGACTGAACGGGGCAAATAATGATTTGGGCGTAATGTTTGCTATAAAACCCATTGTCTTCTAGCTTTCGCCGGGATCATCGATAGTACTTTGTTGGAACAGAGATTGGACGGCAAATTTCACAGGCAACATGTGGTTAGTAGTTTTATTAAACTTTTATCGTATATTTGTATTCAGTGGGCGGCGCCATCTTGTTTGGCGGTTACGACATCCGGTTAGCATTGATGTTTCTCAAACATAACTTTAGACTAGCATATGATTTTGAAGTTACTTTATTAGATGTAATTATTGTAATTGATCATTAATTGTAAAACAATATTAATTTGATAACAGTGGATATTAGGTGCATTAGTTAACGGTGGCGTATAACTCGGTGATTGTAATACACGATTGTCAACATTAGTTAACAATGAGATGAGTGACAAGAATAAATGCGTGCATGCATAACTCAGTCAGTGTAATATATGAGTAATTTGATCATGTTTATATTACATGTATTAGGGGCATTGATTAACAGCGACGTACATAGCGTTAACATGGCGTTGTAGAATATGTATACATTGCTACTCATCATTAGTACAGCTTACATATATTGATTGAATAATGATTGGTTTGGGTAATGATAATTATGCAAGATTGTTATGTTTGTCAACCGACATCTAAAACGTATGTATAATTACAGCCTAAGCCATCCAGGATATAAGCCATCCAGGGTTGGAGTAAGCCATCTAGGTTTGGATATCCAGGAGTGGAGCTAAGCTTCCACGACTAACGTTACAAGCGGTGGAGACGGTCCCCGTACCTGCGCAGCCAGGTTTTACTAACGACAACCCCCGGGACACAAGGTGGGCCCGTTACCAGTCCTCACTGGAGGAATATCATTCACAATCTCAGTGGAGATTAACTATCATTGCATCGCGTCATCAACCCTTACAGAAGGCATTTGATGACAATCATCCATTGAATTCGCGCATCGTCATCTTCTTGAGCTCTCGCGCATCACAGTTATCGCGCTAGATCAACATTGGTATAGCTTTAACAACACTTTAGTGTCTTAGACATTCAGTATTTATAACAATACTAAGAACGTCTTAAACGTTCATGAGAACATTCTTTTCATAGTTCATTTGTGTATTCGCTTGTTTTTTTAGATAATTGTATATATATTAAACATATTTTAAAAGTTGCATTAAACTTATGTAAATGCATTCACCGTCATTGATTCTTTCCTGAGTTAGCCCAACCACTAAGGTCATCCTGTGACAACTGGTTTCAGAGTAGTGGGATTTTTGGCGACTACGGAGGGAAAGAATCAATAAGTGATCTTTATGATGATATACTAAATCTCTACTTATTATTTTAGAATTGTGTACCACCCTCTGATCCATCAAGGCGACTGTCGACGATCACGGCCACAGCTTGGAAGACAAGTCAAGACACGACAAGGGTAGGGTGAGTCCAAACTGTTGTTTTGTCCGTTCTTTCCTTGGCGCGAGGTCGCAGTGGTCTACACGAGTGGGTCTGAGGCACTTTTGCTCAATAATTTGGGTGTTTGTTTTTACCTCCCTTGATATACATATAGTATCCAATTAGGTTGGCGAACAAGACGTTCTACTCATGTTGTGACACTCGAGTATACTTATATTGATGGGAGAAGTAAATACACATGTACATGTTATACACATTTCTATGATTGTTTAAGGTTTATGTCCAATATCAAATTAAGATATTTTATGTAGTGTTTATGTTTTGTGGAAGCTAGATACTATCTATACATAACCGTTAGTAGTTAGCGCTAGTACAAATGTGTATGTAACTTGTCCTATGATGATGCCCAGGTATTTACTGAGGACACAGTGACTTACCATTAGTAGTTAGTTGAGTAGAATTATTAGTGACGGGTGTATTGTAATTATTGTAGTGTGTAGTCCACAATGTCTATAACCATGACGTCCATAAAGGATCTTACGGAAATGGGAAAGGAGTTAGGTTATGCTGGAGAGGAGCTTAGAAACTTTGTTAAAGACGAACAGGCTAAGGAAAGGGAATTTAGACTTAAGGAAAGAGAATTAGCAAAGCAGGAAAGAGATGAAGAAAGTAGAAGGGCTAAAGAGAAGCGAGATGAAGAAAGTAGACTAGCCACATAGAAGTTAGAATTAGAAGATAGGTTAGCTTAAGAGAAGTTAGAATTAGAAAGTAGAATAGTAAGGGAGAAGCAAGAGTTAGAACATGAGAGGTTCGAAACAGATGGTAGACTAGCTAAGGCTAAGATGATAATGGAAAGGGAGCAAAAGGAGTTTGATCATAAGTTAGCTTTAGAGTTGGAAGCAGCTAAGACACATAGTAAGGACAGTGGAACTGTAGGGAAAGATAGTTATTCTGGGAAGTTAAAAGGTTCGAAGTTACCATACTTTGATGCTGACAAAGATAACATGGACAGTTACTTGTTACGGTTCGAGCGTTATGCTGAGTTACAGGAATGGACCAAAGATAGGTGGGCAGTTCATTTAAGTGCGTTATTGAGAGGCGAGGTCTTAGATGTATTTTCTAGATTACCTAGTGTAGATGCTCTTGACTATGACAAGTTAAAGGATGCTCTTTTAAAGAGATTTGAGTTAACTGAAGAAGGTTTTAGAAAGCGGTTTAGAGCTTGTCTGCCTGAGAAAGGCGAGTCATTTATTCAGTTCATTAGTAGATCTAGAAATTACTTAGATAGGTGGTTAGAGTTAGGGAAGGTAGCGCAGACTTATCAGGGCCTCATATATTTCTTGTTGCGGGACCAGCTATTCAATGTTTGTAGTAGAGATCTGTTCTTATTTCTTAAAGAAAGAAAAATAACTAGTGTAGGAGAAATGGCAACACAAGCAGATCAGTTTGCCGAGGCTAGAGGTGGAGCTCATAATGTAGTGTCGAAAGACAGAACTTTTAGAGATAGGCAAGGGGACGATCATAAACAGAAAGGCCAGAGTGGAAACTATAGAGGTGGTGGTAGTTCGATGGGTGCTAGAGGAGGTAGCAATAGTGGTAACATAGGTAGACCTTTTATTCGTTGTCGTCACTGTAATGGGAATCATGCTTCACATGAGTGTAGGAAAGCGGTGAAAGTGTCCGCTGTCGTAGACAATTTTAGTGAAAATAGTAGAGTGGACAACAATGTAGGGAGTCAGAACCAAGGTTTTAACAACCCATGGAATTTCGGTAGAGGTAGAGGTGGTCAAAACCGAGGTAGAGGTAGAGGCAGAGGTAGTAATAGTCCGGTTATTAAAACCGAGAGTAGTAGCTGTTGTGTTAAAGCGGATGGTGTAATGGCGAAGATCGGAACATGTCTCTTTCCGTATGCAAATCTTCCAACGGCAGATGGTAGAGTGAACGGCACGGACGTAATTGTAATGAGGGATACAGGTTGTACAGGTGTGGTAGTTAGGCGTAGTTTAGTTACGGATGACCAGTTGGTAGGTAAACAGTCACCGTGTATGTTGTTAAATAAGTCGGTAGAGCACGTGCCAATAGCGAGAATAGATGTAGATACACCTTTCTTTAAAGGGACTACAGAGGCACTATGTATGGATGACCCGATGTATGATTTAACGATGGGGAACATAGAAGGTTCAGTACTTCCGGTAATGTCCGATTTTAGAAGTAGCATAAGTAATGCCGTAGAGACTAGAGCGCAGGTTCAGAAGCAAGCTCAGGCTTATAGAAAATTAAAGGTTCCTGCAGCCGTAGGAGACATATCTAAAGCGGAGTTTATAGAAGCACAAACTCAAGACGAGTCATTAGGTCCTTGTAAAGTGAAGGCCAAGGATGGTGTAGTGAAGAAGTGTAAAGGGTCCGGTAGTTGTAAGTTTGTACATAAGAATAGGTTATTGTACAGAGAATTTGAAGATTGTGGTAGTAGACAGTTTCACCAATTAGTGGTACCTACCCAGTATAGAACGACAGTGCTTAAGGTAGCTCATGAGTCGATTATGGGAGGTCATTTAGGCGTAAAGAAAACGTCAGATAGAGTATTGGCAGAATTTTATTGGCCAGGCGTTAGTGGAGATGTAACTAGGTATTGTAGGTCCTGCGATGTATGCCAATGGACAGTACCAAAAGGTCGAGTGACCAAAGTACATTTAGGTCAGATGCCACTGATAGATACACCATTTAAGCGGGTAGCCGTAGACATAGTTGGACCAATTTTTCCAGTGTCAGATAGGAAAAATAGGTACATTTTAACCATGGTAGACTATGCAACTAGGTATCCGGAGGCAGTCGCATTGCCCTCAATTGAAACTGAGAGAGTAGCTGAGGCATTAGTTGATATGTTCAGTAGGCTAGGTGTACCAGAGGAAATGCTGACTGATTGTGGGTCACAGTTTACGTCAGAACTGATGGCTGAAGTAAGCAGGTTATTGTCTTTGCGTCAAATCATGACAACACCATATCACCCTATGTGTAACGGGTTAGTCGAACGATTTAACGGGACGTTAAAGCAAATGTTACGGCGTATGTGTACCGAGAGACCCAAAGATTGGGACAAGTATCTCAATGCTTTATTATTCGCATTTAGAGAGGTTCCACAAGAGAGTTTAGGATTCTCTCCGTTTGAGTTATTGTACGGTAGGTCAGTTAGAGGTCCCATGAGGATTCTTAGAGAGATGTGGGCAGGTGAAGTAGATAGTGATGAGGTTAAGACTACATATCAGTATGTTTTAGATCTGAAGGAGAAACTAGAGGAGACTTGTAAGATAGCTCAAAGTCAGTTAGTTAAGGCAAGTACCAAGTAAAAACGGTACTATGACCAGAAAGCTAGAGCTAGGAAGTTTAAGATAGATGACCAGGTGTTACTGTTACTCCCGACCGACAATAACAAGTTGTTATTACAATGGAAAGGTCCGTTTTACGTTAGAGGGATAGTGAACACTATGGATTACCGTATCGAGATAAACGGAAAGTTAAAGACCTTTCATGCGAATATGCTGAAAGAGTATATCAGTAGAACCGATAATGTGCAACAAGGGGTGTTAACCGTAGTTAATGTTGCAGTTATTGAGGACAGTGAGGAAGACAGTAGTGAGGACACTAGTCCCACATATTCTCCCACTAGTGTAGGTAAGGAGACAGCAGCCGATGTAGATATATCGGGCATGCTTAGGGTAGCAGAGAAACGAGAGGTAAGTCGTTTGGACTCTGAGTGTAGTACTGTTCGGTCCGATAAGTCGAGACCAACAGATATAGTGCAGTGTAGCTTTAAGCACACTTTAGCAAAGCCGATTAGGGAAACGAGAGACCCTACTCCACCATTTCGCAAACAGTATACTGGTAATGCGATGGATGCAATGTGTAAAGTTGGAGTTCTTGTAGTGGCAGGAAGTAGTGTTATTAGTAACAGTAGAGTCGGGGTAATAGACCGAGGAAAGGACAATATTGGGGCAGACTATTTAAGTCGCCGCACATAATGACCGGTTTAATACAATAGTGTATTGCAGTGTATTGTACAATAGTAGTATATGTTACGACAGGGTAGTGTACAATTGTAGAATAGTGTTGAAATTGTAATTACATATTATAGTTAGGTTATAACTGCAGTGGTAATAGTTAACATACTCAAGCGATTGAGCGATCAGCTTGTACGTTTTGTCGCTCGTTTGCTCAGAAGAATTAATAGTTTCTTAACGTGTAAATATTAATTATCATTTTGTTGAATTTTAAAAGTGTAGCACTTTCTTTAAGTGGGGAGATGTTGTCACAAAATGTCACGGGTAGAGCGTACTGGTCGTATATAGCTCTTGTATCGGTTACACCCAAAATCTATTGTTCGAGTTGAAACAATTTCACAATATTCATGATCGATCCATGTAACACGTAAAAGCGTGCACATTTTAAGTGGCCGCCAGAGAGGCCGTGTCATAAGTTTAGTTTTGTGCTAATGCATATAAACGTATAGGTATATTTTCCTTAAACGGCAAAATTGTATAAGGGCCTCGCGTGTAGATTCAATACTGTAGATTTAGCCACGTTTGTCACGGACTGAACGGGGCAAATAATGATTTGGGCGTAAAGTTTGCTATAAAACCCATTGTCTTCTAGCTTTCGCCGGGATCATCGATAGTACTTTGTTGGAACAGAGATTGGACGGCAAATTTCACAGGCAACATGTGGTTAGTAGTTTTATTAAACTTTTATCGTATATTTGTATTCAGTGGGCGGCGCCATCTTGTTTGGCGGTTACGACATCCGGTTAGCATTGATGTTTCTCAAACATAACTTTAGACTAGCATATGATTTTGAAGTTACTTTATCAGATGTAATTATTGTAATTGATCATTAATTGTAAAACAATATTAATTTGATAACAGTGGATATTAGGTGCATTAGTTAACGGTGGCGTATAACTCGGTGATTGTAATACACGATTGTCAACATTAGTTAACAATGAGATGAGTGACAAGAATAAATGCGTGCATGCATAACTCAGTCAGTGTAATATATGAGTAATTTGATCATGTTTATATTACATGTATTAGGGGCATTGATTAACAGCGACGTACATAGCGTTAACATGGCGTTGTAGAATATGTATACATTGCTACTCATCATTAGTACAGCTTACATATATTGATTGAATAATGATTGGTTTGGGTAATGATAATTATGCAAGATTGTTATGTTTGTCAACCGACATCTAAAACGTATGTATAATTACAGCCTAAGCCATCCAGGATATAAGCCATCCAGGGTTGGAGTAAGCCATCTAGGTTTGGATATCCAGGAGTGGAGCTAAGCTTCCACGACTAACGTTACAAGCGGTGGAGACGGTCCCCGTACCTGCGCAGCCAGGTTTTACTAACGACAACCCCCGGGACACAAGGTGGGCCCGTTACCAGTCCTCACTGGAGGAATATCATTCACAATCTCAGTGGAGATTAACTATCATTGCATCGCGTCATCAACCCTTACAGAAGGCATTTGATGACAATCATCCATTGAATTCGCGCATCGTCATCTTCATGAGCTCTCGCGCATCACAGTTATCGCGCTAGATCAACATTGTTATCGCTTTAACAACACTTTAGTGTCTTAGACATTCAGTATTTATAACAATACTAAGAACGTCTTAAACGTTCATGAGAACATTCTTTTCATAGTTCATTTGTGTATTCGCTTGTTTTTTTAGATAATTGTATATATATTAAACATATTTTAAAAGTTGCATTAAACTTATGTAAATGCATTCACCGTCATTGATTCTTTCCTGAGTTAGCCCAACCACTAAGGTCATCCTGTGACAATGTGTAAGAACTGAATATATATGCGTAAGAACTGAATATATATGTGTAAGAACGGATTATATATGTGTAAGAACGGAATATATATGTGTAAGAACGGAATATATATGCGTAAGATCGGAATATATATGTATAAGAACGGAATATATATGTGTAAGAACTGAATATATATGTTTAAAAACTGAATATATATGTGTAAGAACTGAATATATATGTGTAAGAACTGAATATATATGCGTAAGACTGAATATATATGTGTAAGAACTGAATATATATGCGTAAGAACTGAATATATATGCGTGAGAACTGAATATATATGCGTAAGAACTGAATATATATGCGTAAAACTGAATATATATGTGTAAGAACTGAATATATATGCGTACGAACTGAATATATATGCGTAGGAACTGAATATATATGTGTAAGAACGGAATATATATGCTTAAGAACGGAATATATATGAGTAAGAACGGAATATATATGTGTAAGAACTGAATATATATGCGTAAAACTAGATATATATGTATAAGAACTGAATATATATGCGTAAGAACTGAATATATATTCGTAAGAACTGAATATGTATGTCTAAGAACTGATTATATATGCGTAAGAACTCAATATGTATGCTTAAGAACTGATTATATGCGTAAAACTGAATATATATGTGTAAGAACTGAATATATATGCGTAAGAACTGAATATATATGCGTAAGAACTGAATATATATGTCTAAGAACTGAATATATATGCGTAAGAACGGAATATATATTTATAAGAACGGAATATATATGTGTAAGAACAAAATACATATGCGTAAGAACGGAAAATATATTTGTAAGAACGGAAAATATATGTGTAAGAACGGAATATATATGTGTAAGAACTGAATATATATGTGTAAGAACGGAATATATATGTGTAAGAACTGAATATATATGTGTAAGAACTGAACATATATGTGTAAGAACTGAATATATATGCGTAAGAACTGAATATATATGCGTAAGAACTGAAAATATATGTCTAAGAACTGAATATATATTCGTAAGAACTGAATATATATGCGTAAGAACTGAATATATATGCGTAAGAACTGAACATATATGCGTAAGAACTGAATATATATGCGTAAGAACAGAATAAATATGCGTAAAACTTAATATATATGTGTAATAACTGAATATATATGCGTAAGAACTGAATATATATGCGTAAGAACCGAATATATATGACTTAAGAACTGAAAATATATGCGTAAGAACTTAATATATATGAGTAAGAACTCAATATATATGCTAAAGAACTGAATATATATGCGTAAAACTTAATATATATGTGTAAGAACTGAATATATATGCGTAAGAACGGAATATATATGTGTAAGAACGGAATATATATGCTTAAGAACGGAATATATATGTGTAAGAACGGAATATATATGTGTAAGAACTGAATATATATGCGTAAGAACTGAATATATATGCGTAAGAACTGAATATATATGCAACTGAATATATATGTGTAAGAACTGAATATATATGCGTAAGAACTGAATATATTTGCGTAACAACTGAATATATATGTCTAAGAACTTAATATATAAGCGTAAGAACTGAATATATATGCTTAAGAACTGAATATATATGCTTAAGAACTGAATATATATGTGTAAGAACGGAATATATATGCGTAAGAACGGAATATATATGTGTAAGAACGGTATATATATGTGTAAGAACTGAATATATATGTGTAAGAACTGAATATATATGTGTAAAAACTGAATATATATGAGTAAGAACGGAATATATATGTGTAAGAACGGAATATATATGTGTAAGAAAGGAATATATAAGCGTAAGAACGGAATATATATGTGTAAGAACTGAATATATATGCGTAAAACTGAATATATATGAATAAGAACTGAATATATATGCGTAAGAACTGAATATATATTCGTAAGAACTGAATATGTATGTCTAAGAACTGATTATATATGCGTAAGAACTCAATATGTATGCTTAAGAACTGATTATATGCGTAAAACTGAATATATATGTGTAAGAACTGAATATATATGCGTAAGAACTGAATATATATGCGTAAGAACTGAATATATATGTCTAAGAACTTAATATATAAGCGTAAGAACTGAATATATATGCTTAAGAACTCAATATATATGCTTAAGAACTGAATATATATGTGTAAGAACTGAATATATATGTGTAAGAACGGAATATATATATGCATAAGAACGGAATATATATGTGTAAGACGGAATATATATGTGTAAAAACTGAATATATATGTGTAAGAACTGAATATATATGTGTAAAAACTGAATATATATGAGTAAGAACGGAATATATATGTGTAAGAACGGAATATATATGTGTAAGAACGGAATATATATGCGTAAGAACGGAATATGATATGTGTAAGAACTGAATATATTTGTGTAAGAACTGAATATATATGATAAAAACTGAATATGTATGAGTAAGAACGGAATATATATGTGAAAGAACGGAATATATATGTGTAAGAACGGAATATATATGCGTAAGAACGGAATATATATGTGTAAGAACGCAATATATATGTGTAAGAACGGAATATATATGCGTAAGAACGAAAGAACGGAATATATATGTGTAAGAACTGAATATATATGTGTAAGAAACTGAATATATAAGTGTAAGAACTGAATATATATGTGTAAGAAACGGAATATATATGTGTAAGAACGGAATGTATATGTGTAAGAACGGAATATATATGCGTAAGAACGTAATATATATGTGTAAGAACGAATATATATGTGTAAGAACTTAATATATATGTGTAAGAACGGAATATATATGTGTAAGAACGGAATATATATGCGTAAGAATGGAATATATATGTGTAAGAACGGAATATATATGTGGTAAGAACTGAATATATTGTGTAAGAACTGAATATATATGTGTAAGAACTGAATATATATGTGTAAGAAGGGAATATATATGCGTAAGAACTAAATATATATGCGTAAGAACGGAATATATATGTGTAAAACGGAAAATATATGTGTATCAACGGAATATATATGCGTAAGAACTGAATATATATGTGTAAGAACGGAATATATATGTGTAAGAACTGGAATATATATGTGTAAGAACTGAATAAATATGCGTAAGAACTGAATATATTTGCGTAAAACTGAATATATATGTGTTAGAACTGAATATATATGCGTAAGAACTGAATATATATGCGTAACAACTGAATATATATGCGTAAAACTGAATATATATGTGTAAGAACTGAATATATATGCGTAAGAACTGAATATATATGTGTAAGAACGGATTATATATGTGTAAGAACGGAATATATATGCGTAAGAACGGAATATATATGCGTAAGAACTGAATATATATGTGTAAAAACTGAATATATATGTGTAAGAACTGAATATATATGTGTTAGAACTGAATATATATGCGTAAGACTGAATATATATGTGTAAGAACTGAATATATATGCGTAAGAACTGAATATATATGCGTGAGAACTGAATATATATGCATAAGAACTGAATATATATGCGTAAGAACTGAATATATATGCGTAAGAACTGAATATATATGCGTAACAACTGAATATATATGTCTAAGACTTAATATATAAGCGTAAGAACTGAATATATATGCTTAAGAACTGAATATATATGCTTAAGACCTGAATATATATGTGTAAGAACGGAATATATATGCGTAAGAACGGAATATATATGTGTAAGAACGGAATATATATGTGTAAGAACTGAATATATATGTGCAAGAACTGAAAATATATGTGTAAAAACTGAATATATATGAGTAAGAACGGAATATATATGTTTAAGAACGGAATATATATGTGTAAGAAAGGAATATATATGCGTAAGAACGGAATATATATGTTAAAGAACTGAATATATATGCGTAAAACTGAATATATATGTATAAGAACTGAATATATATGCGTAAGAACTGAATATATATTCGTAAGAACTGAATATGTATGTCTAAGAACTGATTATATATGCGTAAGAACTGAATATGTATGCTTAAGAACTGATTATATGCGAAAAACTGAATATATATGTGTAAGAACTGAATATATATGCGTAAGAACTGAATATATATGCGTAAGAACTGAATATATATGTCTAAGAACTGAATATATATCAGTAAGAACTGAATCTATATGCGTAAGAACGGAATATATATTTATAAGAACGGAATATATATGAGTAAGAACAAAATACATATGCGTAAGAACGGAAAATATATTTGTAAGAACGGAAAATATATGTGTAAGAACGGAATATATATGTGTAAGAACTGAATATATATGTGTAAGAACGGAATATATATGTGTAAGAACTGAATATATATGTGTAAGAACTGAACATATATGTGTAAGAACTGAATATATATGCGTAAGAACTGAATATATATGGGTAAGAACTGAATATATATGTCTAAAAACTGAATATATATCCGTAAGAACTGAATATATATGCGTAAGAACTGAATATATATGCGTAAGAACTGAACATATATGCTTAAGAACTGAATATATATGCGTAAGAACTGAATAAATATGCGTAAAACTTAATATATATGTGTAATAACTGAATATATATGCGTAAGAACTAAATATATGCGTAAGAACCGAATATATATGACTAAGAACTGACAATATATGCGTAAGAACTTAATATATATGCGTAAGAACTCAATATATATGCCTAAGAACTGAATATATATGCGTAAGAACTGAATATATATGTGTAAGAACTGAATATATATGTGTAAGAACTGAATATATATGTGTAGGAACTGAATATATATGCGTAAAACTGAATATATATGCGTAAGAACCGAATATATATGCGTAAAACTAAATATATGTGTAAGAACTGAATATATATGCGTAAGAACTGAATATATATGTCTAAGAACTTAATATATAAGCGTAAGAACTGAATATATATGCTTAAGAACTCAATATATATGCTTAAGAACTGAATATATATGTGTAAGAACTGAATATATATGTGTAAGAACGGAATATATATATGCGTAAGAACATAATATATATGTGTAAGAACGGAATATATATGTGTAAAAACTGAATATATATGTGTAAGAACGGAATATATATGCTTAAGAACGGAATATATATGCGTAAGAACGGAATATATATGTGTAAGAACTGAATATATATGCGTAAAACTAGATATATATGTATAAGAACTGAATATATATGCGTAAGAACTGAATATATATTCGTAAGAACTGAATATGTATGTCTAAGAACTGATTATATATGCGTAAGAACTCAATATGTATGCTTAAGAACTGATTATATGCGTAAAACTGAATAGATATGTGTAAGAACTGAATATATATGCGTAAGAACTGAATATATATGCGTAAGAACTGAATATATATGTCTAAGAACTGAATATATATCAGTAGGAACTGAATATATATGCGTAAGAACGGAATATATATTTATAAGAACGGAATATATATGTGTAAGAACAAAATACATATGCGTAAGAACGGAAAATATATTTGTAAGAACGGAAAATATATGTGTAAGAACGGAATATATATGTGTAAGAACTGAATATATATGTGTAAGAACGGAATATATATGTGTAAGAACTGAATATATATGTGTAAGAACTGAACATATATGTGTAAGAACTGAATATATATGCGTAAGAACTGAATATATATGCGTAAGAACTGAAAATATATGTCTAAGAACTGAATATATATTCGTAAGAACTGAATATATATGCGTAAGAACTGAATATATATGCGTAAGAACTGAACATATATGCGTAAGAACTGAATATATATGCGTAAGAACAGAATAAATATGCGTAAAACTTAATATATATGTGTAATAACTGAATATATATGCGTAAGAACTGAATATATATGCGTAAGAACCGAATATATATGACTTAAGAACTGAAAATATATGCGTAAGAACTTAATATATATGAGTAAGAACTCAATATATATGCTAAAGAACTGAATATATATGCGTAAAACTTAATATATATGTGTAAGAACTGAATATATATGCGTAAGAACGGAATATATATGTGTAAGAACGGAATATATATGCTTAAGAACGGAATATATATGTGTAAGAACGGAATATATATGTGTAAGAACTGAATATATATGCGTAAGAACTGAATATATATGCGTAAGAACTGAATATATATATGCAACTGAATATATATGTGTAAGAACTGAATATATATGCGTAAGAACTGAATATATATGCGTAACAACTGAATATATATGTCTAAGAACTTAATATATAAGCGTAAGAACTGAATATATATGCTTAAGAACTGAATATATATGCTTAAGAACTGAATATATATGTGTAAGAACGGAATATATATGCGTAAGAACGGAATATATATGTGTAAGAACGGAATATAAATGTGTAAGAACTGAATATATATGTGTAAGAACTGAATATATATGTGTAAAAACTGAATATATATGAGTAAGAACGGAATATATATGTGTAAGAAAGGAATATATAAGCGTAAGAACGGAATATATATGTGTAAGAACTGAATATATATGCGTAAAACTGAATATATATGTATAAGAACTGAATATATATGCGTAAGAACTGAATATATATTCGTAAGAACTGAATATGTATGTCTAAGAACTGATTATATATGCGTAAGAACTCAATATGTATGCTTAAGAACTGATTATATGCGTAAAACTGAATATATATGTGTAAGAACTGAATATATATGCGTAAGAACTGAATATATATGCGTAAGAACTGAATATATATGTCTAAGAACTTAATATATAAGCGTAAGAACTGAATATATATGCTTAAGAACTCAATATATATGCTTAAGAACTGAATATATATGTGTAAGAACTGAATATATATGTGTAAGAACGGAATATATATATGCATAAGAACGGAATATATATGTGTAAGAACGGAATATATATGTGTAAAAACTGAATATATATGTGTAAGAACTGAATATATATGTGTAAAAACTGAATATATATGAGTAAGAACGGAATATATATGTGTAAGAACGGAATATATATGTGTAAGAACGGAATATATATGCGTAAGAACGGAATATATATGTGTAAGAACTGAATATATTTGTGTAAGAACTGAATATATATGATAAAAACTGAATATGTATGAGTAAGAACGGAATATATATGTGAAAGAACGGAATATATATGTGTAAGAACGGAATATATATGCGTAAGAACGGAATATATATGTGTAAGAACGCAATATATATGTGTAAGAACGGAATATATATGCGTAAGAACGAAAGAACGGAATATATATGTGTAAGAACTGAATATATATGTGTAAGAACTGAATATATAAGTGTAAGAACTGAATATATATGTGTAAGAACGGAATATATATGTGTAAGAACGGAATGTATATGTGTAAGAACGGAATATATATGCGTAAGAACGTAATATATATGTGTAAGAACGGAATATATATGTGTAAGAACTTAATATATATGTGTAAGAACGGAATATATATGTGTAAGAACGGAATATATATGCGTAAGAATGGAATATATATGTGTAAGAACGGAATATATATGTGTAAGAACTGAATATATATGTGTAAGAACTGAATATATATGTGTAAGAACTGAATATATATGTGTAAGAAGGGAATATATATGCGTAAGAACTAAATATATATGCGTAAGAACGGAATATATATGTGTAAGAACGGAATATATATGTGTATCAACGGAATATATATGCGTAAGAACTGAATATATATGTGTAAGAACGGAATATATATGTGTAAGAACTGAATATATATGTGTAAGAACTGAATAAATATGCGTAAGAACTGAATATATTTGCGTAAAACTGAATATATATGTGTTAGAACTGAATATATATGCGTAAGAACTGAATATATATGCGTAAGAACTGAATATATATGCGTAACAACTGAATATATATGCGTAAAACTGAATATATATGTGTAAGAACTGAATATATATGCGTAAGAACTGAATATATATGTGTAAGAACGGATTATATATGTGTAAGAACGGAATATATATGTGTAAGAACGGAATATATATGCGTAAGAACTGAATATATATGTGTCAAAACTGAATATATATGTGTAAGAACTGAATATATATGTGTTAGAACTGAATATATATGCGTAAGACTGAATATATATGTGTAAGAACTGAATATATATGCGTAAGAACTGAATATATATGCGTGAGAACTGAATATATATGCGTAAGAACTGAATATATATGCGTAAGAACTGAATATATATGCGTAAGAACTGAATATATATGCGTAACAACTGAATATATATGTCTAAGAACTTAATATATAAGCGTAAGAACTGAATATATATGCTTAGAACTGAATATATATGCTTAAGACCTGAATATATATGTGTAAGAACGGAATATATATGCGTAAGAACGGAATATATATGTGTAAGAACGGAATATATATGTGTAAGAACTGAATATATATGTGCAAGAACTGAAAATATATGTGTAAAAACTGAATATATATGAATAAGAACGGAATATATATGTTTAAGAACGGAATATATATGTGTAAGAAAGGAATATATATGCGTAAGAACGGAATATATATGTTAAAGAACTGAATATATATGCGTAAAACTGAATATATATGTATAAGAACTGAATATATATGCGTAAGAACTGAATATATATTCGTAAGAACTGAATATGTATGTCTAAGAACTGATTATATATGCGTAAGAACTGAATATGTATGCTTAAGAACTGATTATATGCGTAAAACTGAATATATATGTGTAAGAACTGAATATATATGCGTAAGAACTGAATATATATGCGTAAGAACTGAATATATATGTCTAAGAACTGAATATATATCAGTAAGAACTGAATATATATGCGTAAGAACGGAATATATATTTATAAGAACGGAATATATATGAGTAAGAACAAAATACATATGCGTAAGAACGGAAAATATATTTGTAGAACGAGAAAATATATGTGTAAGAACGGAATATATATGTGTAAGAACTGAATATATATGTGTAAGAACGGAATATATATGTGTAAGAACTGAATATATATGTGTAAGAACTGAACATATATGTGTAAGAACTGAATATATATGCGTAAGAACTGAATATATATGGGTAAGAACTGAATATATATGTCTAAAAACTGAATATATATCCGTAAGAACTGAATATATATGCGTAAGAACTGAATATATATGCGTAAGAACTGAACATATATGCTTAAGAACTGAATATATATGCGTAAGAACTGAATAAATATGCGTAAAACTTAATATATATGTGTAATAACTGAATATATATGCGTAAGAACTAAATATATATGCGTAAGAACCGAATATATATGACTAAGAACTGAAAATATATGCGTAAGAACTTAATATATATGCGTAAGAACTCAATATATATGCCTAAGAACTGAATATATATGCGTAAGAACTGAATATATATGTGTAAGAACTGAATATATATGTGTAAGAACTGAATATATATGTGTAGGAACTGAATATATATGCGTAAAACTGAATATATATGCGTAAGAACCGAATATATATGCGTAAAACTAAATATATGTGTAAGAACTGAATATATATGCGTAAGAACTGAATATATATGTCTAAGAACTTAATATATAAGCGTAAGAACTGAATATATATGCTTAAGAACTCAATATATATGCTTAAGAACTGAATATATATGTGTAAGAACTGAATATATATGTGTAAGAACGGAATATATATATGCGTAAGAACATAATATATATGTGTAAGAACGGAATATATATGTGTAAAAACTGAATATATATGTGTAAGAACTGAATATACATGTGTAAAAACTGAATATATATGAGTAAGAACGGAATATATATGTGTAAGAACGGAATATATATGTGTAAGAACGGAATATATATGCGTAAGAACGGAATATATATGTGTAAGAACGGAATATATATGTGTAAGAACTGAATTTATTTGTGTAAGAACTGAATATATATGATAAAAACTGAATATGTATGAGTAAGAACGGAATATATATGTGTAAGAACGGAATTTATATGTGTAAGAAAGGAATATAATAATGCGTAAGAACGGAATATATATGTGTAAGAACGCAATATATATGTGTAAGAACGGAATATATATGCGTAAGAACGAAAGAACGGAATATATATGTGTAAGAACTGAATATATATGTGTAAGAACTGAATATATAAGTGTAAGAACTGAATATATATGTGTAAGAACGGAATATATATGTGTAAGAACGGAATGTATATGTGTAAGAACGGAATATATATGCGTAAGAACGTAATATATATGTGTAAGAACGGAATATATATGTGTAAGAACTGAATATATATGTGTAAGAACTAAATATATATGTGTAAGAACGGAATATATATGCGTAAGAATGGAATATATATGTGTAAGAACGGAATATATATGTGTAAGAACTGAATATATATGTGTAAGAACTGAATATATATGTGTAAGAACTGAATATATATGTGTAAGAAGGGAATATATATGCGTTAGAACTAAATATATATGCGTAAGAACGGAATATATATGTGTAAGAACGGAATATATATGTGTATGAACGGAATATATATGCGTAAGAACGAAATATATATGTGTAAGAACGGAATATATATGTGTAAGAACTGAATATATATGTGTAAGAACTGAATATATATGTGTAAGAACTGAATAAATATGCGTAAGAACTGAATATATTTGCGTAAAACTGAATATATATGTGTTAGAACTAAATATATATGCGTAAGAACTGAATATATATGCGTAAGAACTGAATATATATGCGTAAGAACTGAATATATATGCGTAAAACTGAATATATATGTGTAAGAACTGAATATATATGCGTAAGAACTGAATATATATGTGTAGAACGGATTATATATGTGTAAGAACGGAATATATATGTGTAAGAACGGAATATGAGAACTGAATATATATGCGTAAGAACTGAATATATATGCGTAAAACTGAATAGATATGTGTAAGAACTGAATATATATGCGTAAGAACTGAATATATATGCGTAAGAACTGAATATATATGTGTAAGAACGGAATATATATGCTTAAGAACGGAATATATATGTGTAAGAACGGAATATATATGTGTAAGAACTGAATATATATGTGTAAGAACTGAATATATATGCGTAAGAACTGAATATATATGCGTAAGAACTGAATATATATGCGTAAGAACTGAATATATATGCAACTGAATATATATGTGTAAGAACTGAATATATATGCGTAAGAACTGAATATATATGCGTAACAACTGAATATATATGTCTAAGAACTTAATATATAAGCGTAAGAACTGAATATATATGCTTAAGAACTGAATATATATGCTTAAGAACTTAATATATATGGGTAAGAACTGAATATATATGCGTAAGAACTGAATATATATGCGTAACAACTGCATATATATGTCTAAGAACTTAATATATAAGCGTAAGAACTGAATATATATGCTTAAGAACTGAATATATATTCTTAAGAACTTAATATATATGTGTAATAACTGAATATATATGCGTAAGAACTAAATATATATGCGTAAGAACCGAATATATATGACTAAGAACTGAAAATATATGCGTAAGAACTTAATATATATGCGTAAGAACTCAATATATATGCCTAAGAACTGAATATATATGCGTAAGAACTGAATATATATGTGTAAAAACTGAATATATATGTGTAAGAACTGAATATATATGTGTAGGAACTGAATAAATATGCGTAAAACTGAATATATATGCGTAAGAACCGAATATATATGCGTAAAACTAAATATATGTGTAAGAACTGAATATATATGCGTAAGAAATGAATATATATGTCTAAGAACTTAATATATAAGCGTAAGAACTGAATATATATGCTTAAGAACTCAATATATATGCTTAAGAACTGAATATATTTGTCTAAGAACTGAATATATATGTGTAAGAACGGAATATATATATGCGTAAGAACATAATATATATGTGTAAGAACGGAATATATATGTGTAAAAACTGAATATATATGTGTAAGAACTGAATATATATGTGTAAAAACTGAATATATATGAGTAAGAACGGAATATATATGTGTAAGAACGGAATATATATGTGTAAGAACGGAATATATATGCGTAAGAACGGAATATATATGTGTAAGAACTGAATATATATGACTAAGAACTGAAAATATATACGTAAGAGCTGAATATATATGCGTAAGAACTCAATATATATGCTTGTGAACTGAATATGTATGCGTAAAACTTAAAATATATGTGTAAGAACTGAATATATATGCGTAAGAACTGAATATATATGCGCAAGAACTGAATATATATGTCTAAGAACTGAATATATATGCGTAAGAACTGAATATATATGCGTAAGAACGGAATATATATGTGTAAGAATGGAATATATATTTGTAAGAACGGAAAATACATGTGTAAGAACGGAATATATATGTGTAAGAACTGAATATATATGTGTAAGAACGGAATATATATGTGTAAGAACTGAATATATATGTGTAAGAACTGAATATATATGCGTAAGAACTGAATATATATGTGTAAGAACTGAATATATATGTGTAGGAACTGAATATATATGCGTAAAACTGAATATATATGCGTAAGAACCGAATATATATGCGTAAAACTAAATATATGTGTAAGAACTGAATATATATGCGTAAGAACTGAATATAAATATCTAAGAACTTAATATATAAGCGTAAGAACTGAATATATATGCTTAAGAACTCAATATATATGCTTAAGAACTGAATATATATGTGTAAGAACTGAATATATATGTGTAAGAACGGAATATATATGCGTAAGAACGGAATATATATGTGTAAGAACGGAATATATATGTGTAAAAACTGAATATATATTTGTAAGAACTGAATATATATGTGTAAAAACTGAATATATATGAGTAAGAACGGAATATATATGTTTAAGAACGGACTATATATGGGTAAGAACGGAATATATATGCGTAAGAACGGAATATATATGTGTAAGAACGGAATATATATGTGTAAGAACTGAATATATTTGTGTAAGAACTGAATATATATGATAAAAACTGAATATGTATGAGTAAGAACGGAATATATATGTGTAAGAACGGAATATATATGTGTAAGAACGGAATATATATGCGTAAGAACGGAATATATATGTGTAAGAACGCAATATATATGTGTAAGAACGGAATATATATGCGTAAGAACGAAAGAACGGAATATATATGTGTAAGAACTGAATATATATGTGTAAGAACTGAATATATAAGTGTAAGAACTGAATATATATGTGTAAGAACGGAATATATATGTGTAAGAACGGAATGTATATGTGTAAGAACGGAATATGTATGCGTAAGAACGTAATATATATGTGTAAGAACGGAATATATATGTGTAAGAACTGAATATATATGTGTAAGAAATAAATATATATGTGTAAGAACGGAATATATATGCGTAAGAATGGAATATATATGTGTAAGAACGGACTATATATGTGTAAGAACTGAATATATATGTGTAAGAACTGAATATATATGTGTAAGAACTGAATATATATGTGTAAGAAGGGAATATATATGCGTAAGAACTAAATATATATGCGTAAGAACGGAATATATATGTGTAAGAACGGAATATATATGTGTATGAACGGAATATATATGCGTAAGAACTGAATATATATGTGTAAGAACGGAATATATATGTGTAAGAACTGAATATATATGTGTAAGAACTGAATATATATGTGTAAGAACTGAATATATATGCGTAAGAACTGAATATATTTGCGAAAAACTGAATATATATGTGTTAGAACTGAACATATATGCGTAAGATCTGAATATATATGCGTAAGAACTGAATATATATGCGTAAGAACTGAATATATATGCGTAAAACTTAATATATATGTGTAAGAACTGAATATATATGCGTAAGAACTGAATATATATGTGTAAGAACGGATTATATATGTGTAAGAACGGAATATATATGTGTAAGAACGGAATATATATGCGTAAGATCGGAATATATATGTATAAGAACGGAATATATATGTGTAAGAACTGAATATATATGTGTAAAAACTGAATATATATGAGTAAGAACTGAATATATATGTGTAAGAACTGAATATATATGCGTAAGACTGAATATATATGTGTAAGAACTGAATATATATGCGTAAGAACTGAATATATATGCGTGAGAACGGAATATATATGCGTAAGAACTGAATATATATGCGTAAAACTGAATATATATGTGTAAGAACTGAATATATATGCGTAAGAACTGAATATATATGCGTAAGAACTGAATATATATGTGTAAGAACGGAATATATATGCTTAAGAACGGAATATATATGCGTAAGAACGGAATATATATGTGTAAGAACTGAATATATATGCGTAAAACTGGATATATATGTATAAGAACTGAATATATATGCGTAAGAACTGAATATATATTCGTAAGAACTGAATATGTATGTCTAAGAACTGATTATATATGCGTAAGAACTCAATATGTATGCTTAAGAACTGATTATATGCGTAAAACTGAATATATATGTGTAAGAACTGAATATATATGCGTAAGAACTGAATATATATGCGTAAGAACTGAATATATATGTCTAAGAACTGAATATATATCAGTAGGAACTGAATATATATGAGTAAGAACGGAATATATATTTATAAGAACGGAATATATATGTGTAAGAACAAAATGCATATGCGTAAGAACGGAAAATATATTTGTAAGAACGGAAAATATATGTGTAAGAACGGAATATATATGTGTAAGAACTGAATATATATGTGTAAGAACGGAATATATATGTGTAAGAACTGAATATATATGTGTAAGAACTGAACATATATGTGTAAGAACTGAATATATATGCGTAAGAACTGAATATATATGCGTAAGAACTGAATATATATGTCTAAGAACTGAATATATATCCGTAAGAACTGAATATATATGTGTAAGAACTGAATATATATGCGTAAGAACTGAACATATATGCGTAAGAACTGAATATATATGCGTAAGAACTGAATAAATATGCGTAAAACTTAATATATATGTGTAATAACTCAATATATATGCGTAAGAACTGAATATATATGCGTAAGAACCGAATATATATGACTAAGAACAGAAACTATATGCGTAAGAACTTAATATATATGAGTAAGAACTCAATATATATGCTAAAGAACTGAATATATATGCGTAAAACTTAATATATATGTGTAAGAACGGAATATATATGCGTAAGAACTGAATATATATGTGTAAGAACGGAATATATATGCTTAAGAACGGAATATATATGTGTAAGAACGGAATATATATGTGTATGAACTGAATATATATGTGTAAGAACTGAATATATATGCGTAAGAACTGAATATATATGCGTAAGAACTGAATATATATGCGTAAGAACTGAATATATATGCAACTGAATATATATGTGTAAGAACTGAATATATATGCGTAAGAACTGAATATATATGCGTAACAACTGAATAGATATGTCTAAGAACTTAATATATAAGCGTAAGAACTGAATATATATGCTTAAGAACTGAATATATATGCTTAAGAAATGAATATATATGTGTAAGAACGGAATATATATGCGTAAGAACGGAATATATATGTGTAAGAACGGAATATATATGTGTAAGAACTGAATATATATGTGTAAGAACTGAATATATATGTGTAAAAACTGAATATATATGAGTAAGAACGGAATATATATGTGTAAGAACGGAATATATATGTGTAAGAAAGGAATATATAAGCGTAAGAACGGAATATATATGTGTAAGAACTGAATATATATGCGTAAAACTGAATATATATGTATAAGAACTGAATATATATGCGTAAGAACTGAATATATATTCGTAAGAACTGAATATGTATGTCTAAGAACTGATTATATATGCGTAAGAACTCAATATGTATGCTTAAGAACTGATTATATGCGTAAAACTGAATATATATGTGTAAGAACTGAATATATATGCGTGAGAACTGAATATATATGCGTAAGAACTGAATATATATGTCTAAGAACTGAATATATATCTGTAAGAACTGAATATATATGCGTAAGAACGGAATATATATTTATAAGAACGGAATATATATGTGTAAGAACAAAATACATATGCGTAAGAACGGAAAATATATTTGTAAGAACGGAAAATATATGTGTAAGAACGGAATATATATGTGTAAGAACTGAATATATATGTGTAAGAACGGAATATATATGTGTAAGAACTGAATATATATGTGTAAGAACTGAACATATATGTGTAAGAACTGAATATATATGCGTAAGAACTGAATATATATGCGTAAGAACTGAATATATATGTCTAAGAACTGAATATATATCCGAAAGAACTGAATATATATGCGTAAGAACTGAATATATATGCGTAATAACTGAACATATATGCGTAAGAACTGAATATATATGCGTAAGAACTGAATAGATATGCGTAAAACTTAATATATATGTGTAATAACTGAATATATATGCGTAAGAACTAAATATATATGCGTAAGAACCGAATATATATGACTAAGAACTGAAAATATATGCGTAAGAACATAATATATATGCGTAAGAACTCAATATATATGTGTAAGAACTGAATATATGTGTGTAAGAACTGAATATATATGTGTAGGAACTGAATATATATGCGTAAAACTGAATATGTATGCGTAAGAACCGAATATATATGCGTAAAACTAAATATATGTGTAAGAACTGAATATATATGCGTAAGAACTGAATATATATGTCTAAGAACTAAATATATAAGCGTAAGAACTGAATATATATGCTTAAGAACTCAATATATATGCTTAAGAACTGAATATATATGTGTAAGAACTGAATATATATGTGTAAGTACGGAATATATATATGCGTAAGAACATAATATATATGTGTAAGAACGGAATATATATGTGTAAAAACTGAATATATATGTGTAAGAACTGAATATATATGTGTAAAAACTGAATATATATGAGTAAGAACGGAATATATATGTGTAAGAACGGAATATATATGTGTAAGAACGGAATATATATGCGTAAGAACGGAATATATATGTGTAAGAACGGAATATATATGTGTAAGAACTGAATATATTTGTGTAAGAACTGAATATATATGATAAAAACTGAATATGTATGAGTAAGAACGGAATATATATGTGTAAGAACAGAATATATATGTGTAAGAACGGAATATATATGCGTAAGAACGGAATATATATGTGTAAGAACGCAATATATATGTGTAAGAACGGAATATATATGCGTAAGAACGAAAGAACGGAATATATATGTGTAAGAACTGAATATATATGTGTAAGAACTGAATATATAAGTGTAAGAACTGAATATATATGTGTAAGAGTGGAATATATATGTGTAAGAACGGAATGTATATGTGTAAGAACGGAATATATATGCGTAAGAACGGAATATATATGTGTAAGAACGGAATATATATGTGTAAGAACTGAATATATATGTGTAAGAACTAAATATATATGTGTAAGAACGGAATATATATGCGTAAGAATGGAATATATATGTGTAAGAACGGAATATGTATGTGTAAGAACTATATATATATGTGTAAGAACTGAATATATATGTGTACGAACTGAATATATATGTGTAAGAAGGGAATATATATGCGTAAGAACTAAATATATATGCGTAAGAACGGAATATATATGTGTAAGAACGGAATATATATGTGTATGAACGGAATATATATGCGTAAGAACGGAATATATATGTGTAAGAACGGAATATATATGTGTAAGAACTGAATATATATGTGTAAGAACTGAATATATATGTGTAAGAACTGAATTAATATGCGTAAGAACTGAATATATTTGCGTAAAACTGAATATATATGTGTTAGAACTGAATATATATCCGTAAGAACTGAATATATATGCGTAAGAACTGAATATATATGCGTAAGAACTGAATATATATGCGTAAAACTGAATATATATGTGTAAGAACTGAATATATATGCGTAAGAACTGAATATATATGTGTAAGAACGGATTATATATGTGTAAGAACGGAATATATATGTGTAAGAACGGAATATATATGCGTAAGATCGGAATATATATGTATAAGAACGGAATATATATGTGTAAGAACTGAATATATATGTGTAAAAACTGAATATATATGTTTAAGAACTGAATATATATGTGTAAGAACTGAATATATATGCGTAAGACTGAATATATATGTGTAAGAACTGAATATATATGCGTAAGAACTGAATATATATGCGTGATAACTGAATATATATTCGTAGGAACTGAATATATATGCGTAAAACTGAATATATATGTGTAAGAACTGAATATATATGCGTAAGAACTGAATATATATGCGTAAGAACTGAATATATATGTGTAAGAACGGAATATATATGCTTAAGAACGGAATATATATGCGTAAAACTGAATATATATGCGTAAGAACCGAATATATATGCGTAAAACTAAATATATGTGTAAGAACTGAATATATATGCGTAAGAACTGAATATATATGTCTAAGAACTTAATATATAAGCGTAAGAACTGAATATATATGCTTAAGAACTCAATATATATGCTTAAGAACTGAATATATATGTGTAAGAACTGAATATATATGTGTAAGAACGGAATATATATATGCGTAAGAACATAATATATATGTGTAAGAACGGAATATATATGTGTAAAAACTGAATATATATGTGTAAGAACTGAATATATATGTGTAAAAACTGAATATATATGAGTAAGAACGGAATATATATGTGTAAGAACGGAATATATATGTGTAAGAACGGAAGATATATGCGTAAGAACGGAATATATATGTGTAAGAACGGAATATATATGTGTAAGAACTTAATATATTTGTGTAAGAACTGAATATATATGATAAAAACTGAATATGTATGAGTAAGAACGGAATATATATGTGTAAGAACGGAATATATATGTGTAAGAACGGAATATATATGCGTAAGAACGGAATATATATGTGTAAGAACGCAATATATATGTGTAAGAACGGAATATATATGCGTAAGAACGAAAGAACGGAATATATATGTGTAAGAACTGAATATATATGTGTAAGAACTGAATATATAAGTGTAATAACTGAATATATATGTGTAAGAACGGAATATATATGTGTAAGAACGGAATGTATATGTGTAAGAACGGAATATATATGCGAAAGAACGCAATATATATGTGTAAGAACGGAATATATATGTGTAAGAACTGAATATATATGTGTAAGAACCTAATATATATGTGTAAGAACGGAATATATATGCGTAAGAATGGAATATATATGTGTAAGAACGGAATATATATGTGTAAGAACTGAATATATATGTGTAAGAACTGAATATATATGTGTAAGAACTGAATATATATGTGTAAGAAGGGAATATATATGCGTAAGAACTAAATATATATGCGTAAGAACGGAATATATATGTGTAAGAACGGAATATATATGTGTATGAACGGAATATATATGCGTAAGAACGGAATATATATGTGTAAGAACGGAATATATATGTGTAAGAACTGAATATATATGTGTAAGAACTGAATATATATGTGTCAGAACTGAATTAATATGCGTAAGAACTGAATATATTTGCGTAAAACTGAATATATATGTGTTAGAACTGAATATATATGCGTAAGAACTGAATATATATGCGTAAGAACTGAATATATATGCGTAAGAACTGAATATATATGCGTAAAACTGAATATATATGTGTAAGAACTGAATATATATGCGTAAGAACTGAATATATATGTGTAAGAACGGATTATATATGTGTAAGAACGGAATATATATGTGTAAGAACGGAATATATATGCGTAAGATCGGAATATATATGTATAAGAACGGAATATATATGTGTAAGAACTGAATATATATGTGTAAAAACTGAATATATATGTGTAAGAACTGAATACATATGTGTAAGAACTGAATATATATGCGTAAGACTGAATATATATGTGTAAGAACTGAATATATATGCGTAAGAACTGAATATATATGCGTGAGAACTGAATATATATGCGTAAGAACTGAATATATATGCGTAAAACTGAATATATATTTGTAAGAACTGAATATATATGCGTAAGAACTGAATATATATTTGTAAGAACTGAATATATATGTGTAAGAACGGAATATATATGCTTAAGAACGGAATATATATGTGTAAGAACGGAATATATATGTGTAAGAACTGAATATATATGTGTAAGAACTGAATATATATGCGTAAGAACTGAATATATATGCGTAAGAACTGAATATATATGCGTAAGAACTGAATATATATGCAACTGAATATATATGTGTAAGAACTTAATATATAAGCGTAAGAACTGAATATATATGCTTAAGAACTGAATATATATGCTTAAGACCTGAATATATATGTGTAAGAACGGAATATATATGCGTAAGAACGGAATATATATGTGTAAGAACGGAATATATATGTGTAAGAACTGAATATATATGTGTAAGAACTGAAAATATATGTGTAAAAACTGAATATATATGAGTAAGAACGGAATATATATGTTTAAGAACGGAATATATATGTGTAAGAAAGGAATATATATGCGTAAGAACGGAATATATATGTGTAAGAACTGAATATATATGCGTAAAACTGAATATATATGTATAAGAACTGATTATATATGTGTAAGAACTCAATATGTATGCTTAAGAACTGATTATATGCGTAAAACTGAATATATATGTGTAAGAACTGAATATATATGCGTAAGAACTGAATATATATGCGTAAGAACTGAATATATATGTCTAAGAACTGAATATATATCAGTAAGAACTGAATATATATGCGTAAGAACGGAATATATATTTATAAGAACGGAATATATATGTGTAAGAACAAAATACATATGCGTAAGAACGGAAAATATATTTGTAAGAACGGAAAATATATGTGTAAGAACGGAATATATATGTGTAAGAACTGAATATATATGTGTAAGAAAGGAATATATATGTGTAAGAACTGAATATGTATGTCTCAGAACTGATTATATATGCGTAAGAACTCAATATGTATGCTTAAGAACTGATTATATGCGTAAAACTGAATATATATGTGTAAGAACTGAATATATATGCGTAAGAACTGAATATATATGCGTAAGAACTGAATGTATATGTCTAAGAACTGAATATATATCAGTAAGAACTGAATATAAATGCGTAAGAACGGAATATATATTTATAAGAACGGAATATATATGTGTAAGAACAAAATACATATGCGTAAGAACGGAAAATATATTTGTAAGAACGGAAAATATATGTGTAAGAACGGAATATATATGTGTAAGAACTGAATATATATGTGTAAGAAAGGAATATATATGTGTAAGAACTGAATATATATGTGTAAGAACTGAACATATATGTGTAAGAACTGAATATATATGCGTAAGAACTGAATATATATGCGTAAGAACTGAATATATATGTCTAAGAACTGAATATATATCCGTAAGAACTGAATATATATGCGTAAGAACTGAATATATATGCGTAAGAACTGAACATATATGCGTAAGAACTGAATATATATGCGTAAGAACTGAATAAATATGCGTAAAACTTAATATATATGTGTAATAACTGAATATATATGCGTAAGAACTAAATATATATGCGTAAGAACCGAATATATATGACTAAGAACTGAAAATATATGCGTAAGAACTTAATATATATGCGTAAGAACTCAATATATATGCCTAAGAACTGAATATATATGCGTAAAACTTAATATATATGTGTAAGAACTGAATATATATGCGTATGAACTGAATATATATGCGCAAGAACTGAATATATATGTCTAAGAACTGAATATATACGTCTAATAACTGAATATATATCCGTAAGAATTGAATATATATGCGTAAGAACTGAATATATATGCGTAAGAACGGAATATATATGTGTAAGAACGCAATATATATGTGTAAGAACGGAATATACATGTGTAAAAACGGAATATATATGCGTAAGAAGGGAATATATATGTGTAAGAACAGAATATATATTTGTAAGAACGGAAAATATATGTGTAAGAACGGAATATATATGTGAAAGACTGAATATATATGTGTAAAAACGGAATATATATGTGTAAGAACTGAATATATATGCGTAAGAACTGAATATATATGCGTAAGAACGGAATATATATGTGTAAGAACGGAATATATATGTGTAAGAACGGAATATATATGTGTAAGAACGGAATATATATGCGTAAGAACGGAATATATATGTGTAAGAACGGAATATATATGTGTAAGAACTGAATATATATGTGTAAGAACTGAATATATATGCGTAAGAACTGAATATATATGCGTAAGAACGGAATATATATGCGTAAGAACGGAATATATGTGTGTAAGAACGGAATATATATGTGTAAGAACGGAATATATATGCTTAAGAACGGAATATATATGTGTTAGAACGGAATATGTATGTGTAAGAACTGAATAAATATGTGTAAGAACTGAATATATATGCGTAAGAACTGAATATATATGCGTAAGAACTGAATATATATGCGTAAGAACTGAATATATATGCAACTGAATATATATGTGTAAGAACTGAATAAATATGCGTAAGAACTGAATATATATGCGTTACAACTGAATATATATGTCTAAGAACTTAATATATAAGCGTAAGAACTGAATATACATGCTTAAGAACTGAAATATATATGCTTAAGAACTGAATATATATGTGTAAGAACGGAATATATATGCGTAAGAACGGAATATATATGTGTAAGAACGGAATATATATGTGTAAGAACTGAATATGTATGTGTAAGAACTGAATATATATGTGTACAAACTGAATATATATGAGTAAGAACGGAATATATATGTGTAAGAACGGAATATATATGTGTAAGAAAGGAATATATATGCGTAAGAACGGAATATATATGTGTAAGAACTGAATATATATGCGTAAAACTGAATATATATGTATTAGAACTGAATATATATGCGTAAGAACTGAATATATATTCGTAAGAACTGAATATGTATGTCTAAGAACTGATTATATATGCGTAAGAACTCAATATGTATGCTTAAGAACTGATTATATGCGTAAAACTGAATATATATGTGTAAAAACTGAATATATATTAATAAGAACTGAATATATATGCGTAAGAACTGAATATATATGTCTAAGAACTGAATATATATCAGTAAGAACTGAATATATATGCGTAAGAACGGAATATATATTTATAAGAACGGAATATATATGTGTAAGAACGGAATACATATGCGTAAGAACGGAAAATATATTTGTAAGAACGGAAAATATATGTGTAAGAACGGAATATATATTTATAAGAACGGAATATATATGTGTAAGAACGGAATACATATGCGTAACAACGGAAAATATATTTGTAAGAACGGAAAATATATGTGTAAGAACTGAATATATATGCGTAAAACTGAATATATATGTGTAAGAAGGGAATATATATTTGTAAGAACAGAAAATATATGTGTAAGAACGGAATATATATGTGTAAGAACTGAATATATATGTGTAAGAACGGAATATATATGTGTAAGAACTGAATATATATGTGTAAGAACTGAATATATATGTGTAAGAACTGAATATATATGTGTAAGAACTGAATATATATGTGTAAGAACTGAATATATATGCGTAAGAACTGAATATATATGTCTAAGAACTGAATATATATCCGTAAGAACTGAATATATATGCGTAAGAACTGAATATATATGCGTAAGAACTGAACACATATTCGTAAGAACTGAATATATGAGCGTAAGAACTGAATCAATATGCGTACAACTTAATATATATGTGTAATAACTGAATATATATGCGTAAGAACTGAATATATATGCGTAAGAACTGAATATATATGACTAAGAACTGAAAATATATGCGTAAGAACTGAATATATATGCGTAAGAACTCAATATATATGCTTAAGAACTGAATATATATGCGTAAAACTTAATATATATGTGTAAGAACTGAATATATATGCGTAAGAACTGAATATATATGCGCAAGAACTGAATATATATGTCTAAGAACTGAATATATATGCCTAAGAACTGAATATATATGCGTAAGAACGGAATATATATGTGTAAGAACGGAATATATATTTGTAAGAACGGAAAATATATGTGTAAGAACGGAATATATATGTGTAAGAACTGAATATATATGTGTAAGAACGGAATATATATGTGTAGGAACTGAATATATATGTGTAAGAACTGAATATATATGTGTAAGAACAGAATATATATGTGTAAGAACTGAATATATATGTGTAGGAACTGAATATATATGCGTAAAACTGAATATATATGCGTAAGAACCGAATATATATGCGTAAAACTAAATATATGTGTAAGAACTGAATATATATGCGTAAGAACTGAATATATATGTCTAAGAACTTAATATATAAGCGTAAGAACTGAATATATATGCTTAAGAACTCAATATATATGCTTAAGAACTGAATATTTATGTGTAAGAACTGAATATATATGTGTAAGAACGGAATATATATGTGTAAAAACTGAATATATATGTGTAAGAACTGAATATATATGTGTACAAACAGAATATATATGAGTAAGAACGGAATATATATGTGTAAGAACGGAATATATATGTGTAAGAACGGAATATATATGCGTAAGAACGGAATATTTATGTGTAAGAACGGAATATATATGTGTAAGAGCTGAATATATATGTGTAAGAACTGAATATATATGCGTAAAAACTGAATATGTATGAGTAAGAACGGAATATATATGTGTAAGAACGGACTATATATGTGTAAGAACGGAATATATATGCGTAAGAACGGAATATATATGTGTAAGAACGCAATATATATGTGTAAGAACGCAATATATATGCTTAAGAACGAAAGAACGGAATATATATGTGTAAGAACTGAATATATATATGTAATAACTGAATATATAAGTGTAAGAACTGAATATATATGTGTAAGAACGGAATATATATGTGTAAGAACGGAATATATATGTGTAAGAACGGAATATATATGCGTAAGAACGTAATATATATGTGTAAGAACGGAATATATATGTGTAAGAACTGAATATATATGTGTAAGAACTAAATATATATGTGTAAGAACGGAATATATATGCGAAATATTGGAATATATATGTGTAAGAACGGAATATATATGTGTAAGAACTGAATATATATGTGTAAGAACTGAGTATATATGTGTAAGAACTGAATATATATGCGTAAGAACGTAATATATATGTGTAAGAACGGAATATATATGTGTAAGAACTGAATATATATGTGTAAGAACTAAATATATATGTGTAAGAACGGAATATATATGCATAAGAATGGAATATATATGTGTAAGAACGGAATATATATCCATAAGAACTGAATATATATGCGTAAGAACTGAATATATATGCGTAAGAACTGAACATATATGCGTAAGAACTGAATATATATGCGTAAGAACTGAATAAATATGCGTAAAACTTAATATATATGTGTAATAACTGAATATATATGCGTAAGAATTAAATATATATGCGTAAGAACCGAATATATATGACTAAGAACTGAAAATATATGCGTAAGAACTTAATATATATGCGTAAGAACTCAATATATATGCCTAAGAACTGAATATATATGCGTAAAACTTAATATATATGTGTAAGAACTGAATATATATGCGTATGAACTGAATATATATGCGCAAGAACTGAATTTATATGTCTAAGAACTGAATATATACGTCTAATAACTGAATATATATCCGTAAGAATTCGCTAAGAATTGAATATATATGCGTAAGAACTGAATAATAGCGTAAGAACGGAATATATAGTGAAGAACGCAATATATTATGTGTAAGAACCGAATATACATGTGTAAAAACGGAACTAATATATGCGTAAGAAGGGAATATATATGTGTAAGAAACAGAATATATATTTGTAAGAACGGAAATATAATGTGTAAAGAACGGAATATATATGTGTAAGACTGAATATATATGTGTAAAACGGAATATATATGTGTAAAGAACGTGAATATATATGCGTAAGAACTGATTTATATGCGTAAGAACGGAATATATATGTGTAAGAACGGATATATATGTGTAAAAACGGAATATATATGTGTAAAGAACGGAATATATATGCGTAAGAACGGAATATATATGTGTAAGAACGGAATATATATGTGTAAGAACTGAATATATAATGTTGTAACGAACTGAATATATATGCGTAAGAACTGAATATATATGCGTAAGAACGGAAATATATATGTGTAAGAACGGAATCTATGTGTGTAAGAACGGAATATATATGTGTAAGAACGGAATATATATGCTTAAGAACGGGAAAATATATGTGTAAGAACGGAATATGTATGTGTAAGAACTGAATTAATATGTGTAAGACTGAATATATATGCGTAAGAACTGAATATATATGCGTAAGAACTGAATATATATGCGTAAGAACTGAATATATATGCAACTGAATATATATTCTGTAAGACTGAATATATATGCGTAAGAACTGAATATATATGCGTAACAACGAATATATATGTCTAATAACTTAATATATAAAGCGTAAGAACTGAATATATATGCTTAAGAACTGAATATATATGCTTAAGACTGAATATATATGTGTAAGAACGGAATATATATGGCGTAATAACGGAATATATATGTGTAAGAACGGAATATATATGTGTAAGAACTGAATATGTATGTGTAAGAACTGAACTATATATGTGTACAAACCTGAATATATATGAGTAAGAACGGAATATATATGTGTAAGAACGGAATATATATGTGTAAGAAAGGACTATATATGCGTAAGAACGGAATATATATGTGTATGAACTGATATATATATGCGTAAACTGAATATATATGTATAAGAACTGAATATATATGCGTAAGAACTGAATATATATTCGTAAGAACTGATTATGATATCGTCGTCAGAGACTGATTATATATATGCGTAAGAACTCAATAAGTATGCTTAAGAACTGAATTATATGCGTAAAACTGAATATATATGTGTAAAAACTGAATATATATTAATAAGACTGAATATATATGCGTAAGAAACTGAAAATATATGTCTAAGAACTGAATATATATCAGTAAGAACTGAATATATATGCGTAAGACGGAATATTATATTTATAAGAACGGAATATATATGTGTAAGAACGGAATACATATGCGTAAGAACGGAAAATATATTTGTAAGAAACGGAAAATATATGTGTAAGAAGGGAAGATATATATTATAAGACGGAATATATATTTGTAAGAACGGAAAATATATGTGTAAGAACTGAATATATATGCGTAAAACTGAATATATATGTGTAAGAACGGAATATATAAGAACAGAAAATATATGTGTAAGAACGGAATATATAGTGTAAGAACTGATATTATGAGTAAGAACGGAATATATATGTGTAAGAACTGAATATATATGTGTAAGAACTGAATATATATGTGTAAGAACTGATATATATGTGTAAGAACTGAATATATATGTGTAAGAACTGAATATATATGCGTAAGAACTTAATATATATGCGTAAGAACTGAATATATATGACTAAGAAACTGAAAATATACGCGTAAGAACTGAATATATAGCGTAAGAACTCAATATATATGCTTAAGAACTGAATATATATGCGTAAAACTTAATATATATTGTGTAAGAACTGAATATAATGCGTAGAACTGAATATATATGCGCAAGAACTGAATATATATGTCTAAGACTGAATATATATGCCTAAAAACTGAATATATATGCGTAAGAACGGAATTTATATATGTGTTAGATACGGAATATAATATGTGTAAGAACTGAATATATATGTGTTAGAACGGAATATCTGTGTAGAATGATATATATGTGTAAGAAACTCGACATATATATGTGTTAGAAACTGAATATATGTGTAGAATGAATAGATATGTGTAGGAACTGAATATATATGCGTAAAAATGAAATATATATGCGTAAAAAACCGAATATATATGCGTAAACTAAATATATGTGTAAGAAACTGAATATATATGCGTAAGAACCTGAATATATATGTCTAAGAAATTAATATATATAGCGTAAGAACTGACTATATATGCTTAAGAACTCAATATATATGCCTTAAGAACTGAATATTTATTGTGTAAGAACTGAATATATATGTGTAAGAACGGAATATATATATGTGTAAAAACTGAATATATCTGTGTAACGAACTGACTAATATATATGTGCTAAAAACCTGAATATATATGAGTACGAACGGAATATTATATGTGTAAGAGCTGAATAATATATGTGCTAAGAAACTGAATATATATGCGTAAAAACTGAATATGTATGAGTAAGAACGGAATATATATGTGTAAGAACGGACTATATATGTGTAAGAACGGAATATATATGCGTAAGAACGGAATATATATGTGTAAGAACGCAATATATATGTGTAAGAACGCAAATATATATGCGTAAGAACGAAAGAACTGAATATATATGTGTAAGACTGAATATATACTGTGTAAGAACTGAATATATAGTGTAAGAACTGAATATATATGTGTAAGAACGGAATATTATATGTGTAAGACGGAATATATATGTTGTAAGAACGGAATATATATGCGTAAGAACGAATATTATATGTGTAAGAACGGAACTATATATGTGTAAGAACGGAATATATATGTGTAAGAAACTGAATATATATGTGTACAGAACCTAAATATATATGTGTAAGAAACGGATATATATGCGTAAGAAAGGAATTATATGTGTAAGAACTGAATATATATGTGTAAGAACTGAATATATATGTGTAAGAACTGAATATATATGTGTAAGAACTGAATATATATGCGTAAGAACTGAATATATATGCGTAAGAAACTGAATATATATGACTAAGAACTGAAAATATACGCGTAAGAAACTGAATATATATGCGTAAGAACTCAAATATATATAGCTTAAGAACTGAATATATATGCGTAAAACTTAATATATATGTTAAGAACTGAATATATATGCGTAAGAACTGAATATATATGCGCAAGAACTGAATATATATGTCTAAGAACTGAATATAATATGCCTAAAAACTGAATATATATGCGTAAGACACGGAATATATATGTGTAAGAACCGGAACATATATATTTTTAAGAACGGAAAATATATGTGTAAGAACGGAATATATATGTGTAAGAACTGAATATATTATGTGTAAGAACGGATATATATGTGTAAGAACTGAATATATATTGTGTCAAGAACTGAATAAATATGTGTAAGAACTGAATATATATGTGTAAGAAACTGACTATATATGTGTAGGAACTGAATATATATGCGTATAAAACTGAAATATATTGCGTAAAAACCGAATATATATGCGTAATACTAAATATATGTGTAAGAACTGAATATATATGCGTCAAGAACTGAATACTATATGCTTAAGAACTTAAAATATACAAGCGTAAGAACTGAATATTTATGCTTAAGAACTCAATATAATGCTTAAGAACTGAATATTTATGTGTAAGAACTGAATATATATGTGTAAGAAACGGAATACTATATGTGTAAAAACTGAATATATAATGTGTAAGAACTGAATATATATGTGTAAAAACTGAATATATAGAGTAAGAGAACGGAATATATATGTGTAAGAGCTGAATATATATGTGTAAGAACTGAATATATATGCGTAAAACTGAATATGTATGAGTAAGAACGGATTATATATGTGTAAGAAGCGGACTAGTATATGTGTAAGAACGGAATATATATGCGTAAGAACGGAATATATATGTGTAAGAACGCAATATATATGTGTAAGAAAGCAATATATATTGCGTAAGAACGAAAGAACGGAATATATATGTGTAAGAACTGAATATATATGTGTAAGAACTGAATATATAAGTGTAAGAACTGAATATATGTGTATGAACGGAATATTATATGTGTAAGAACGGAATATATATGTGTAAGAACGGAATATATATGCGTAAGAACGTAAATATATATAGGTGTAAGAACGGAATATATATGTGTAAGAACGGAATATATATGTGTTAAGAACTGAACTATATATGTGTAAGAACTAAATTATATATGTGTAAAGAACGGAATATATATGCGTAAGAATGGAAATATATATGTGTAGAACGGAATATATATGTGGTAAGAAGACTGAATATATATGTGTAAGAACTGAAGTATATATGTGTAAGAACTGAATATATATGTGTAAGAAGGGAAATATATAGCGTAAGAACTAATATACTATGCGTAAGAACGGAATATATATGTGTAGGAACGGAATATATATGTGTAAGAACGAACGGAATATATATGCGTAGATCGGAATATATATGTATAAGAACGGAATATATATGTGTAAGAACAAAGAATATATATGTGTAAAACTGGAATATATATGTGTAAGAACTGAATATATATGTGTAAGACTAAATATATATGGTGTAAGAACTGAATTATATGCGTAAGAACTGAATATATATGCGTGAGAACTGAATATATATGCGTAAGAACTGAATATATATGCGTAAAACTGAATATTATATGTGTAAGAACTGAATATATATGCGTAAGAACTGAATATATATGCTTAAGAAACTGAATATATATGTCTAAGAACTGAATTATATGCGTAAGAAATGAATATATATTTCCTAAGAACTCAATATATATGCTTAAGAACTGAATATATATGCGTAAAACTGAAAACATATGTGTAAGAACTGAATATATATGCGTAAGAACTGAATAATTATGCGTAAGAACTGAATATATACGTCTAATAATGAATATATATCCTTAAGAATTGAATATATATGCGTGAAGAAGACTGAATACTATATGCGTAAGAACGGAATATATATGTGTAAGCATGCAATATATATGTGTAGAACGGAAATATACATGTGTTAAATAACGGAATATATATGCGTAAAGAAGGGAATATATATGTGTATAGAACGGAATATATATTTGTAAGAACGGAAAATAATGTGTAAAGAACGGAATATATATGCTTAAGAACGGAATATATATGTGTAAGAAACGAATATATATGTGTAAGAACGGAATATATATGTGTAATAACGGAATACTATCTGATAATAACTGGACGACCTATATATGTGTAAGAACGGAATATATATGTGTAACGAACTGAATATATATGTGTAAGAACCTGAATATATATGACTGAAAGAACTGAATATATATGCGTAAGAAACGGAATATATTATGTGTAAGAACGGAATCTATATGTGTGTAAGAACGGAATATATATGTGTAGAACGGAATATATATGCTTAAGAACGGAATATATATTGTGTAAAGAACGGAATATATATGTGTGCGTAAGAACTGAATATATATGCGTAAGAACGGAATATATATGCGTAAGACTGAATATATATGCAACTGAATATATATGTGTAAGAACTGAATATATATGCGTAAGAACTGAATACATATGCGTAACAACTGAATATATATGTCTAAGAACTTAATATATAAGCGTAAGAACTGAATATATATATGCTTAAGAACTCAAATATATATGCTTAAGAAACTGAATATATATGTGTAAGAAACTGATTATATATGTTTAGAGAACGGAATATAAATGAGTAATAACGGAATATATATGTGTAATAACTGAATATATATGTGTAAGAACTGATATATATGTGTAAGAACTTGGAATATATATGTGTAAAAAGACTGAATAAATATGTGTAAGAACGGAAAATATATGTGTAAGAACGTAATATATAATGCTGTAAGAACGGAATATATAGTGTAAGAACGGAATATATATGTGTAAGAACGGAATTATATGATGTATAGAACGGAAATTATATATGCTGTAAGAACGGAATATATATATGTCAGAACGGAAGATATATGTACAAGAACGGAATATATATGCGTAAGAATGAAAGAAACGGAATAATATATGTGTAAGAAACGCAATATATGGTAGAACGATATATATGGAAAGAACGAAAGAACGGAATAATATATGTGTAAGAACGGAATATATATGTGTAAGAACTGAATATATAAGTGTAAAGATACTGAATATAT